>JAYDZG010000011.1:16451385-16463125 GCA_034509265.1 Microcambeva bendego
CGCAGGGGGTCTTAATCCCAAAACTTCTAATAAACCTAAAATTCAATCATTCCATATCCATGGTACCTTCAAAAAGTTTTTGCACTGTTATATTTATGTTTGGAACAATAAAGGCAGGAAGAGTAGTAATTAAGTGTGTCTGAGAAAGGTTATGGTTGTCTGATTTCCACCTTATTAGATGCTTAAGTAAGCTTGAAGGGGAAGAAGATTTTCATGTGATTATATCATAGGAGTGGTGCAAGCTTATTCCAAAGGAAAAGTGGTAAATCGTAAATAGATTTTCAATAGACTCTTCAATAGACTCTTCCTCCTTTTCTGGAGCAATTTGCCAAAACGGACTCACTATAACATGGGACTGTTGTTTATAATGGTTTACCACTGAAAATGTGAAATTTAACCATGTTACAGACAGAAGATATGTTTGCGTGTTACAGTTTTCATTTTTGTATATTTGTAAATGCTATTTTGTATTTTTTGTAAAATTTTAAAAGCTAATTTATGTAAATAATAGTTTGAAAGTTATTATTTATAGTATGGTATTGCATCCTAATTTCATTATAACTGGTATAATGACAAAAATATTCTGATTCTACTAATGTATTTATTCTTATTTATTTTTTTTACCAACTATTCTTCGCTACGAAGGCTTAAGTACAAGGGATGAATGCACCCTAAAAGGTGTATTATGCCGAACTTGCTCCTATACAGACGTGAATGGACAGCCTTTCCTGACTGTTGTTCTTGCCCAGCACCAAATGTTTCTCACCAGGCCTTTGACCCAATGCAGCCTTGATCTGGATGCAACGCTGACATTAGGTGTGACTTATTCAAATTAATTTATTCATCTTTTTTTAACAACCTCATTTTGCCTTGAGCTTAATTACCAAAGCCATTGGCCAGAGGTCAAACTATAGCTAAGCACCCCACTAGCCTGAAGCTTTGTGGCACCCAATTTACCTGCTGGACAATACAAAATAAATTGTGCACCCATGAAGCTGCTTGCCAGTATCGTAAGAATTTGAGTTGAATCCATTGAATTGTTCAATGTTGAAAGAATGCAGGGATTACAGAGCAGTTTTGAATAAAGCTAACACTTATTTAAGCATCCAAAAAGGTGGAAATCAGACAAGTTTCAAGATGATGATACAAGCAGCAAAGCATTGTGGGTGGTCTGTGTCCTTCCTGTGTTGAGTTGCATGTTCTCTTATTGTATTTGTGTTTTTTTTGTGGAACTAGGGATAAACTGGTGAGTGTTTGACATTGAACCTGATCTGTTGAATAATGCAACATCTGTAATTTTCTGTCCTGCTTAACTAAATATTTTTTGTTATGTATGTGTGTGTAATAATAAATAAAGGCATTCTAAAAAAAAGTGTCAAATGGTAAAATCCTTAGAGAACAAACAATCTTCAGGTCATTTAAAATGATAAAAAAATATGGCCATTTATTTAATAATCTGCTTTTAGGTATGCACTACTGGATTCATGCAGTTTATCCCAAAGTGTGTAGAGACATTCCCAAGAGAACCTGCTGCTGACATCACTCCCCAAGTGCTGTAATATAAAGTGTAACTTGATAAATAAAATGGCAATCTATTTCTTATTCTTCTTTCAGCTATTCCCATAAGGGGATGTTATCTGCATTATTTATCTAGCATCTATCTATTATCCATCATAGTGGCTAGGTACCAATAGGGACAATTCAGTGTGTCCGATTACCTTGCTGCATGTTTGTCGACCCACATATACATGGCATTTGGCAGACACGCTTATCCAAAGCTTAAAGAAGTGCTTACATGGTAAACATTCCTGTACTGTTTAAAGCAAACAACAGTTCAAAATACAACTCTGTAACAAAAAGCTTTATTTCTTTTTTTTTTTTTTAATAAAGTGTGAGTGAGGTAGTCAGCTTAAGTGCTAAAAAGATGAGATCTTTAGACGCAAGACAGCAAGTTACTCAGAAGTTCGGACAAAGGAAGCTCATGTCACCACTTGGTCATCAGAGAGCAAATACACGCGCGCACACACACACACACACACACACACACACACACACACACACACTGAATGGTGGACAAAAATTGACCTCCCAGAGGAAACCCATTTAGACATGTAGCAAACATGCAAAAATGACCCGAACTGCTTCATTTGTGAAATCTAATCCAGGACATTCATGTAGTGAAGCACTAGTGCTACCCAGTGAGCCACCATGCCCCCTCATAGCTTATGACATGTAATGTGATACTGCAGTAGATAGTGTGATACAAAAACACATTATTATAATTTATTCCAAATTATAATTTATTCCAAAATTCCATTTTTTTTTCTCCGCACTGATAATCATGTAGTACAAAGTATTGCTTTTCATCCAGTAAATCAGATGGGCAGGACCCTAAACAGGATTAAGTGGTGGTAAAACAGGCGATGAATCACTGATTTATTTTTTATTTTTTAAGTCAAGCACTCTTCAGATGTGTAGTTAAAGAAAAGGGAACACACACACACACATTGCATGCACATAGACGGCCCTAACACCCCAAACACACATGGCTGAATGGTGTGCTCACCCTCAGTCTTGTTTTCAGGTTCATTAAGTCCCAGAGCTCCACAGTTTGGCTGACAAGATGAGGAACAGTAGCGAGATCTCACCCTGCAGGTATCCATGCCGATTATTACTGGGTAAAAAGCCATTCTTGTTAGGGTCCTTGTTATGCTTTGAGGGGGGTGGCTAATTAGGGAAAGAAACAATGCATGAAAACGATTTGATTACACCTGTGTACATTTGTCGTTAAATATCCGCTGAGTTTCTGCAGACTTCAGACTAGTCTTCACCCCGATGGTTGTCCGTTCAGACATTTTTATATACAAAGATACAAAGGAAGAAGGCAAGAAGGAGAACAGGGGGACAGAGTCTGTCAGCCATTTGAAAGGCTTTATGAAAATGATCATCCAATTAGCAGCTATGATCAAATCAGGCATGAGATCCTCTCTGGAAGGCTGGGTAATTTTCTCTCTCACATGTGGTGTAATTTCACTAGGCTCAAATGAACTTGTGAGAGAAAATTCTGTTAGTTTTTCCATCAGTGGTAATTATACTAATACACTGGAAATGCCTCTTACAAAATGCATGAGCCCTCTAAGCCACCTCATTAACATGATATAATTTTTTGGCAGAATATGTATCAAACCTATTATCACTGCGCTCTTCTATTCTCAGGCTGCTCGTTGCCAAAAAAAAAAAGCCAGATAAGATGGAAGAGCTAAAAAAAAGTTCACTATTTGTTCTTCTTATAATGAAGTACTGCTCTTCATCAGCCGTCTCCTCCTCACACTCATCATCTTTTTATCACCTCTCTGCCTGGTCCCTGCTTGTATCTAATAGTATCAGTCAGAGGGTTTAACAGCCCTAACGACAGCTCTGTACTCCCAGAAATGTGTTTAGCACATTATTTAAAACAAATATTGATTTTTTTTTTTGGAATAAACGGTGGATGAGTTGAGCGAGTCCATTGCTGAAAAGCAAATAAGCCAAAATGACAAAAGTGCTGCAAAAACCCATGCTGAGGGAGGATTTGCTGGATTTGAGAGCTGTAAAGGCAAGATGGATCTGATCATATTTTTGCCACTTAATGTAACTGCAGTGTAGGAGCTTTTGTAGAAACACGAGTTAGTTCCAGCATTTAACCAAACAGATTAATTTCTGCACCATGCCCAGAACCACTTTATCATCTGTCTGTTTACGGAGAGTCACTCATGTCATTAGCCGAGAATGAATGAAATTCAAGTTTACACAGCTCAGTTTTCCAAAAGAGTTGTATTTTTTTTTCTTTTGGCGGTTCCCGCTGGGGGGTCACCACAGATTAGAGAATTATTTATTTGACAACCCTCCCAATTTATCTGGCTTTGGGACCAGCACTACAATTCACTAGTTTATGCACCCTAGTCACTTTGTACCTATAGGAGAATATGGTTTTTCCATTTAACCTGGCTGCAAGTTTTTGTACTGTTCAAACTTATTTCAAGTAGTGTTTGCTCTACAGTTTGCTAAATTTGCTGCTTGCAGATTCATCTTGGCTCTAGAAAATACTGCATGAGAAGGTTCAGTTCATTTTCTTTAACTGTTTATCCTAATTAGGGTCAGGGAGGGGTGCTGGAGCCTATCCCAGCTCTACAACTGGCACAAGGCACGTGGTAACACCCTGGATGGGACAGGACAATTCAGTGTCTCCAATCAACCTGGTAGCATGTCTTTGGACTGAGGGAGGAAACCGGCTCAGACACGGGGAGAACATGCAAACTCCACACAGAAAAAACCTAGATCCCCCCACCTGGAGATCGAACCGGGACCTTCTTGCTGTGAGTTGACAGTGCTACCCATTAAGCCACCGTGCCGCCCTGCAGGAGAAGGATAAAAGAAAGGCAGTTCGAATACTAGCTAGATAATGAATGAGTGAGCTGATATTAATGATGGTATCCAAAGAAAGCAAGTATTATTCATTTCTATTACAGTGAACACATTCTGAGGAATGAGGTATGACAGTTTAACATCACAGCAGGAAGAACCCCAACTTATTAAGCTTTACAAAGCTAAAATATAATAAAACTAGCTTTAAATCACTACAAGACATAAAAATATGTCCGACATGATTTGTACAGTGGACCGTGAGCTTGTTGGATATCCCAGTTTTTAAAACAAATGGTAATCAAATGGAGTGTGTTAATTGTAACCTCAGCCACTCGTTTGAGAAGACCTCTTACAAGAGTTGCCTATGTGAGTTTGTGTTCATTCAGTCGAATACATCTCAAATAAAAACAAAAAATTGTATTAAATGGAGAGTACAGACAAGCAGTAGTTCACCGGTAAAGCTACCTGAAACTTTTGAGGAACCCCCATATGTAACCTGTTTCAAATCCCATCACTGTTAATGTAACCAAGAGAGAGTGACTTGCATCGTTTCTGGTAAAAATATTGTTTATCGAGTCAAACATGATGATAAACTTTCTAACATATACAAATTTAATGACACAATAAATCACTGAACCAATAAATAACAGTCCTAAACAAAACAAACAAACCTAAAAAATATCTGCTTGCTATTTTCCATACCATTGCATGGTAATGATTTTGTTACATTCAAATTCAAAATTCCCTTATAAGAATATATGAGTGCAAGGTCAACATATGTTATAGCATGGCATATCATTTAATAAACAATCCATCAATAAGCTGGAAAACCTAATCTTTTGGAAAAACACTTGGTTGGCATGAGTCAAAACTGTCTTGACAGCATTTAGTAATTATACTGTACTAATGATGCATGTTTTTCTCATGGGTTTCCTCTGGGTACTCTGGCTTCCTCCCACCATCCAAAGAAATGCACCAGGTTGATTGGAGACACCGAGTTGTCCTGTATGTACCGGCGATGGACTGGTGCCCCATCCAGGGTGTTGCCGTGTGCCTTACACCTGTTGAGGAACTGGAATGGGTTCCAGCACCCCTCCCCGACCCTAATTCTGAACTATAATACTAATACTAATACTACTACTACTACTACTACTACTAATAATAATTATTATTATTATAATTATAATAAATTGTGATTTAGTAACCTGTTTCAATGTTCAATATTATCTAAAAACCTGTTATTTTTATGTTAAAGTTATCACACATATAATTAATGTTGACTAATTTATTGTACACAAAGCCCAAACTTTATTACAATCATAGGGGTTTTCAGGGCCAAACACATGCAGTAATATATAAGAACAATTGTCCCAAGGCATAGAAGTGTAACAGGTTGATTTATTTTCAATATTTAACTTCTACTGCTCCAGCTACTGTTTACCTGACAGAAACACTGGAAGCAAGGTAGGGTTCAGTCAAGTGCAGGTCAACACTCACACATCACACAGACACACACAACCACCTTCCATTTATGGGAAGGGGAATAGTGACTGAAGGAAAATGACAATGACCTATGTTTCTGATCTATCTTATTTAATTTATGTGTATTAAGGATGTTGCTGTAGGAGTTTTTACAGCTGTGCATGCAAGGCCGTTTTTACATTTACCACTGAATTAAGTGAGCTGTTTGCATGCCACAAATTAAACTAATGCCCTGCCTCAGTCTGCCACTATAAGGGCTGACATTACTAAGATTGTGCATCTTAAATACCCTCCTGCTATTGTAGTTACCCAAAACTGCTAGCCCCGAGCCAAACAATTTGATTGAGTGAATACTTATTAGCATGTTCAAAGGAGGAGAAGAGGGAAAGGCAGAACAGATTTTGCTCCAGTCTTCTCAAATGTACATGTTCATTACAGATGATGACTGCTAGGATACAGACGAGGAAGCACTGGAGGTAAAAAAAAAAAACAGCCCAGAAGAACAGCCCATTGCCAGCAGCCGGGGGATTCAGAACATTAACACTATAATTTACATAAAATTACTTACATACTGCTGCAGTAATTGAATTTGTTTGACCAGTACAGTGCAACTGTGAGGAATGGATTCAGAAAAGCTCACAGGGGAGTGTTGCTTACTCTTCCAGATGGGTGCTCTTCTTTCTGTATATTACCCTCAGAAAATGAACAATGGTGACACTATAAAAACCTTAATTTTATTTATGAATGCTTTTGCGTACACACACTAGCTGTGCACACATGCAGTCAACTGATGAAGTGCATAAAAATATTTTAACATATTTATGTTATTCAAATTATTTGGATTTATATAAAATGTATTGTGTGTGATTATAATTGCATGTGAAAAGATTCATTATTTCCACTAATAAAGGGAGGACCTAAGTACCACCTACAGTCGAATCTTTGATACTATTTCAATATAAAGTTTAATTTTACCATATTTTATTTTAAAATACTGTATTTTAAGGAGTTTTTTCAATTTTCTTTTTATCAGCCATTAATTAATCATATACCAGATATAAACCCATAAAATCTCTGACTTTGTGCAAGTGTATCTACAAAAGTTGATGCTGTTTTACTTGCTTCCTTCCTTACTAACTAACAAACTAGCAAGCAAGAAGGTCCTGAGTTTAATTGCCAGGTAGGGTGGTCTGGGTCCTTGCTGTGTGGAGTTTGCATGTTCTCCTCATGTCTGTGTCTGAATTGAAGACACACAATTGTCCATGACTGTGTTCGATATAACCTTGTAAACTGATTAATCTGGAGTGATAAGTAACTACCTGTCCAGTAATGAAGGTAACTAAAGTGTAAAACATGACCTTAAAATACAAACAAAAAACGTACTAACGCACCCTCCACTGTAACCAGTTCCCCTTCTTATTGTGGAATATTTCAGAAGGGTGTTTGAATCTTATTTTAACTTGTCACTTTTTCCAGGTTTTTGAGTCTGTTGCAGACCTGAAATTCAGCATTAAATAATTTAAATTCAGTTAAAAAATGACCAAATCTCAAATCCTTGCTTTCTGATAACAGGATTCATTGCTGATAATTAGATATCATTAGACTAGACACAAACCAAATTTAATTAGACAGTCATGTTGACTTTCAACTGAATATAATCCATACAGCAGACATACTCTGAAAGTGACAACTTTACTTAAAAGGACTACTTTTCTCACTCAAAGTTATTAAAGGCTGGAAAGAGCTAGGGGTTTAAGTCTACAGTTTGGAATAAAAAAAGCTTCTTACAAAGCTAAATTACAGCAGTTCTGCCAATAAGAGCAGACCAACATTTCGTAACAGTGATGTTAGTCGTGAGTGATCTACCTCTCTGTGTCTTGTACAGTATTACTTGTGATGTGGGAGAAACGGTGGTTTAGTGAGCACTGTCACAACAAGAATGTCCTGGGTTTGTTTTCCATTTGGGGTCCTGGAATTAAATTAATTGCATCATTTCATTTACAGAACATGCCTAAAACATTTTATATTTTTTATTGTGAAGCAGACAACAAATAACAGAAAACTTCAGTGTGCATAACTATTCACCCTCCTTAATTTAGTACTTTGGAGAGCCACATTTTGTGGTAATTACAGCTAAAGTTGCTTTGGATAAGTCTCTATGAGCTTGCCACATCCTGCCACTCGGATTTTTGCCCATTCCTCAAGGCAAAACTGCTCCAGCTCCTTCAAGTTAGATGGTTTCCGCTGGTGAACAGCAACCTTCAAGTCTGACCACAGATTCTAAATTGTATTAAGTCTGGGTTTTGACTAGGCCATTCCAATACATTTACATGTTTCCCCCTAAACCACTCGAGTGTTGCTTTAGCAGTATGGTTTGTGTAATTAAGGTGAACCTCTGTCTCAATCTCAAATCACTGACAGACCGAAACAGGTTTTGCTCAAGTACTGTATATCCCTGTATTTAGCACCATCCATGTTCCCCTTGACTCAGACCAGTTTCCCAGTCCCTGCTGTTTAAAAACATCCCCACAGCATGATTCTGCCACCACCATGTTTCACTGTGGGGGTGGTGTATTTGGGGTGATGAGACGTGTTGGTTTTGCGTTAGACATAGCGTTTTCCTTGGTGGCCGAATAGTTCAATTTTGTTCATCTGACCAGAGCACCTTCCTCCATTGTAGTCATATGGACAGATTCTATAGTCTCTGCTTGGGAACCCCTTCGGGGTCTCTGTGCAGCCTCTCTGATTTATGTAACAAAAAATAGGTAAAAAGCCAAGGCGCTGAATACTTTTGCAAGGCACTGTAGCTTAAATATGCTTTGAGGGCCTTGCTCAAGTTCCCAACAGTGGTAACTGAGCTACCACTGAACGTTTCTTTCAATATTAAAACTAAAAATAGTTTAATAGTTTTAATAATGAAAGTTTTTTTTGTCAGACTGAATGGTGTATTTATCTAATGCTACTTCAGGTATTTGTTGGTCAATTGAGTATTTTTCTCAGTATTTTTGTCAGTGATTCTTTTAGTCACCTTAGATTTGCATGCATTTGTTTAAAAAGTTTTATGTCCCCATCAGAGTTCAGAATTATGTCAGGCACTTGCCTCTGTCAACAAGCTTCTGTGTCTTTCTGTCTATCTCCATATTTCTGTCCTTCACTGTTCCACTCTGTGTCTCTACAATGCCAGACCTTCATTTCACTCTTCCCTCTCTTTTTCACACACTTTTCAGTCATTTCTGTTCTCTAACTTGTAAATATGACAATGCCGTACTCTTAAACACAGGGCTTGCCCTTGTCTGGTTTTCTGGCTTGCATCTTCCGAATTTAGCAGAATTAAATAGGTCTCACTTTAAAAGGCTGGAGTGCCCTTGACAGGTGAGCTGTCACTGTCGGATCTCTCCGAGCCGGCCTTTAGATTCCACCTGCTCACCGCTAACCCTGTCAACTGACAGAAAAAAATATTCACCAGTGTAAGAGAAAATAATTTAATGTCCTATTCACACAGTCAGCATCTAAAAATTGCTCAATCTTTTTTCCTCACTGACATATTATTATATATTGTTTCCATAGAAAAGGCATTTTGTATTATTACCATAAGAAATATGAATGTAAAAAAAAATCGATGTAACAGGACATTTAGGGGAGAAGGTTGAGACGGGAACGATTTTAAGGATGTAATTATTTAAAATAGGCCACTAATGTGTATTATCATGTCATTAGATGTAAATGAGATGAAGCTAAAAGGCTGAGGACTAGTGACTCACCTAAAAATGAAGGGGAATTTGATGGTAAAAGTATGAAAGGTCATCTTGTCAGCTTATAAGAGGGCAATTGACCTCATGTACACTTTTTGTTTAAAATGTCACTTTTTCCATCAAAATAAATATTAAGTAGTTTTGTCTCATGACTCAAGGGTTTAGGTAGGTTTTCAATTATTAGGATAATAAATATGTGTTATAAAATGTATAGAATTTCACCAGCTAAATTGAAATTAGGATATTGTTTTATCATTTTGCACATACATTTACTTAATTTGTTCGTTGACTGTAATGATTTTAGTTATATATTCATTTTTAAATGAAAAAGCTTTTAAAATATCTGCCCAATAACACATAGTATTAATTGTTTTTTATAATGAATATGATCTATCATTTTAATATTTATATATTTTCAGGTTTTTTTAAGTTCTTTAACTAACATGAAGTTTGCTATGCCAAACCACTCTGAGGTGGAGAGTGTACAATACGGTTTGCTGGCAAAGCTGTTGTGCTATGAAGTGTCTCTTATATGAACATAGCATGTATATTCCAAGATTTGATTCCCAACATGAGTGAGCATCATTCCACTTCAACAGTTTAATAAGGCTGTCTGGCCTGCCAGCTTTTTATGGCCCGAAGCCCTGTTATCAGAAACATTAGGCTGAATATTAATGTCCCACAGCGAGACGAATACCATTAAGCCTGACTGGTCATTTCTCTCTGTCCTTTCTCACCACTGTATAAGAATTAATGAAACGTGGGCAGCACACAGGAGAAAGAAGCAAGTGGACATGAGAGATTTTTAGAGATTTTTTTTTTTATTTTACTTGAAGGATGGATAAATAAATGACCCAGTTTCATGATTTCTTCCCCCCGAAAACAGACATATTGTCCTGTCACAGAACAAATACACTGCTGTTTTCATTTTTTATTCCATCAGATTTTCTGAATTAATTCTTTCCAACAAGACCTTTGTATAGGGCTAGCCCGGAGAGAAAGGGGCTAAAATGACAGTTTGATTATGACCTTTCTTTTTTTCTCGCTGCCTCAGAAGACGTTTATATTTGAAGCAAGACTCAAGCTAGAAAGCACTTATTACTCCCTAAGTGCTGTGGGGTTGCATCCTGGGCAAAGTGAGCTGTTAAGGGATATAATTTGCACCAGATAGCCAGAGGAGGGCTTTTGATATGCAGAGGAGTTGACCTCGGCACAGCTCCCTTAATTGGGTTTTTAATTTTCCAGGCCATCTGACAATATCAAACATGATCCTTGAGCTTTGGCACAGTGATTGGAAGCACAGTTGTGTTCATGGATTTACGTAGCTCTGAGGCTCATGAAGGAAATACGAGAATAAGAGCTGAGAGTATAGCTTTGAAAGCTTTGAATGTAAATTTGTTTAAAATGCATGGGAAGCCCTCCTGTGGATGAGCTAATTCCCTTTTTTCTAATTCGTTCTCCCTTTCTGTGTCTTTCTCTTGAGGAGATGCAAGGCAGTACCTCTGGAGTTTTTCTGCTCCCTGTTTGTCCAATCAGCAAGACCACACAAAGAGTTTCTGCCTCCTAATCTCTTAACCAAACAAGACAGCAATTACACTCTTCGATAAAGGAGGAACATTTCCATCCTCCCTGACAGTGGAGTGGGTGTGAGAGTGCCTCTATCTCACCACCAGCCACTGGTTTGTTTAGATGGGGTTTAGAAAAAGAGAAAGAGTTTTTCTCTCATTCTGTTTCTTTCTGATAGTCCATTCTGCTGCACCTGCACCAGTCATATGTATTTTAGAGGTACAGACATCTGGTTTTCTTCAATAAAAGCTAAGCTTCATCCTGTTTTAAAGCTGTATCATTAGGGAGTGAAGCTGGCTGTGCTAAAAACACTAAAAGATCTAATTTATTTATTGATTTATGATTACTATTTTTTCATAGATTTACTTTTATTATTACTAATCACTTAACATACACATTTAATCAGCTGTGACTGATCAGGTGATCTTGACCTAACAATAAACAAATTATTTTGATGGCAAAACATTTTTCTGTACATACAAAATTACCATTGCACAAAATTGGGCTTTATTCTTTCTCTCCTTATATTTTTTCTT
>JAYDZG010000011.1:16511339-16528499 GCA_034509265.1 Microcambeva bendego
CCTATCTTTAATTACTCATAGTATAAGTCTGATCTTCATCCAGGCCTTAATGATAGACAAACTCATTCTAACAGAATAGGTAGTTCAATTTGTAGAGTGGGTGTCCTCATGATTCCTTAAATTATCTTTGTTTTATAAAGTGGATTTCTCTGTGTATCCTCTAAAATTGATCTAAATACATTTTGTTGATAAACTTAGACAAACCGAGATAACAGAGTAAATAAAGACAAGAATGGTTTATAAAAATCAGAAAAACAAAGAATTGGTAAAAAAATAAAAATGAGATGCTCTAGCATGCTGTTAATGCAAGAAATAATTCATTTAAGAATTCCATTAACAATTTTGCTAGTCAGAACAGGGGTGTTGAAATATGATGGTGTCCATATTTTCCATAGCAAGACATTTAATGCATTCATTACATACAACACTGTATAAAAATAATCAAACCACGATCATTACAATTGCGAAACATTTACCTTTTAGTTTAGCAGTTGTTTACACGGCTTGTGAACTATTAAATCTAATACAATTAATCCTCTTTATTTTAAGTTCCTTAAAAGACCTTAAAGCTGCTTGGTAACAGCTGGATGATCAAAGCCATGCTTACTTTAGGTCCTTTGAATTAGAGGAGGTTTGAACACAATAAAATGCCTTTGTTTGTTTCTTCCCTGACTCAATAAACCAGCTAATGTAATCTTAAACTGAACCAAAGAACATTAAGTGCAAGATGGAGCTCCTCAGCTTTGATTTGTTGTTTTACATTTTAAAGAGATTTAAGCCGCTTTGTATAACTGGCTGCTGCTTGGCAGAAAAGAAGTGCACTGAGTGTGACCTTGGTGCTTCCCAAATTTTAGTGGCACCTCGTCAACCTTTCAGCTACCTGACTAAAAACTGCACCTTCAGACTTTTCTCACTCTCACAATGCTGTTTAATTTCATGGTGTTTTTACAGTCACACACCTTATTACTGTGATTACGATCTGGTATTTATTACCAAGCAAACACTTACATCTCATTTTCTTTTTCAAACAAACCATCTGGTAAGTTAACTTGAAATAGATTGAATACAATTGACTATAATGACTCAATGTTTTCTGTTCTGTACATACATGAATTTGGATGTGTGTGTGTCCTAGTTTAGCACAAGTACGAGGTTTCTGTCTGTCCCCCCTGTATAGCCGGAAATAGGCAAGCAGAAGGCAAGGTATCAAAGGCGGCAAAAAAGTCTGTGACAGCTGACAATTGCAAGCTTTTGATTAGGATTTGTTGATATGACCAGTGCTGGGGTCTATCCAAACTCACGCCAGGGATTCTGGGCTGGCATCCTGCACTTGCGACAGAACAGCCAGTCAGTTGACAGAATCGCGAGGCACCAGGCGCATTCTCACCATCGCCTTTTTTTCTCCACCTCCTGCTGAAAACCTAGTAATTAGAGTCTGTAGGCAGCATGCAGAAACAGCAGCCACACTGTGTTCCTGGTGTCATGGACGAGTCCAATTATGCAGCCATTTTGCTTGAGGATGCAACTCCTTCCCAAGCTCATATTGGAAATTATTCTTCTTGTACTATCTGTATAGTATCCATTATACTGGTTAATTACCAAACCTCACATGGATGGAAATCCAGTAAAAATACCTGGAAGGTGTTCTTTCATCACATGCTATTCTACCATGTGGATCAGATATGTAATATATAGAGAGGAATATTGTTTAATTATTATTGTATATTAAGATAATAATATTTTTTTAAAGGTTGAAACAAACCATTTGGTTTCCATGCAGTTTCTATACCTCTTCTATACTTCTATACCTTCTATATCTTATTCCTAATACAAATATCGTAATGGTTTTTCTTCTTTATGTAATTATGAACATACTTTCTGTCTTAAAAATTGCGTGGTGCTTGAAAAATGTGTACATGGTACATAATGACAATACATGTTGCTTTTTGATGACTTTTGGGAAAGCACAGGAAGAATTACAAAAAAGACATAAAGCTTGTTACAAGGTCAATCAAGGATAGCATGGATGACCTTAAACTCTGTCTTAATTATTGTATAGTTGTTTATGGCAAACAGCGATATCTACATCAGTTCTGAGGAGATAAACCATTCGGTTCTCTGGGCCTCAACTCAGGTGGGTCAATGGACTACAAACATTTCAAACTATCATACAACCTGCCATAAACCTAGTCTGCCTCTCCACCAGGTCTTTTCTTTGTCTCTCGATATGTACTTCGCCTACTGTCTATCTGTGTGTAATTGCTGTATGTGATGATCTGTCTGTGATAAGTCTATGATCTCATATGTTTTGTTTCATGTTATGCTAATATAAGCGAAGTGGGGTTATTTAACAGCACTTAAAATAAAAAATAAAGTAAAGATGAGTCTAAAGTTTATCTTTTTTTAAGGAGAAATGGGGGTTGAGTTTTCTCCAGACTGATATCAGTGAATGGTGATGGTAAATAAGTCATGCTATGTGGCGCACATTGACCACAGACTGCTGAGAAGCTAAAAATCAATCTGGTTAAACTGGAAAGATAATGGAACACATGGGTAATCATGCCTCTCTTTAAACTTTTCAAAATATAAGAAATTAATGAGTGAAACCCTGTTTTATAGGGTCAGTTATATAAAGACTCAAGAGAAAACACACAAATTAACACATTACAATTTTTATCTTTTTTTCTTCACATTTTACAAAACATTTGATTATTATTAATATTGTTGTTTCTGAGTGGTCAGGTAGTGCAGTGGTCTATTACATTATTACTGGATATTCATGGAATATATATTTATTTAGAAATAAAATGAAGTTGATATGAAAGCACAATCTCACTTGTGTTAATAACGTCTTCAATAAGTAAAAGTAAGTACTTTGTAAGAAATGCTTAAATTTTAAAACTCCTAATTATAGACATATTTTTTTGTAACACTCCTCACAATGTGTGACTTTTTTTACTTTTAACTTGTCTCTCCTGTATTGGCATTCGGTCAGCGTGAATGATCCTGGTGTCTTTGCTGTAATGGAGCCCGATCCATTAACATAATAATTGCTGGGGCTACAATTTCTACATCTGTGCTAGTGTGAGGTTAATGATTAAAGTCACTGTGTATTCATCTCTAAAGATGACTGGCCATGCATAATGACTGTTACATCCTAAAAAGTTTTGCTTAATCAAGCTTAAATAATTCATCTTAAGTGTGCTGCAATTGTCTTTTCTAATATGAACTATATTAAAATGGACAAATTGTCTTTTTCCATTAAGGAAGTAGAACTAAAAGCTGTTGGGTCAGGGTTGCATTCTTAAAAACATTTTCTTTGAACGCTATCGCTAATTGCATCATTTGCTCATCAGTTGCCAGTACCATGACTCATGGCTGTAATTAGAGATAACTGATCTATTCAGATCTTTTATCTTATTAGTTTCAAATGAAATGAACAATTTTTAATATATTTGAACATTGTGCATAATTACATAACATGCTTTTACTTCATAAAAAATTTTACTTCTTTATAAAAATGTCTGTTAACAGTGTCATTTAGGAAAAAAAATATTATACCATGAAGCTAAAGATATGCTTGATGCTGCTTTGTTATTTAATTTCCATATACACTGTCTGGCCTCATTAAAGGTCACACTCTGTAATTTTTAGTTAGACTGCCTTTAGCTTGATTGCGACATGCATTTGCTATGGCATTGTTTCCACAAGCTAATGCAATGTCACATCATTTATTGCTGTCCAGAGTTGCATTAATTTTTACTCAAGATCTTGAATTGATGATGGGAGATTTGGACCACTGCACAAAGTCTTCTCCAGTACATTCCAAAGATTCTCAATGGGGACCAATCCGTGTTTGAAAATTATGTCTCATGCTCTCTGAACTACTCTTTCACAATCTGAGCCCAGTGAGCCCTGGCATTGTCATCTTGGATCTCTGTGCCATCAAGGAAGAAAAAAAGATCTATTGATGGAAGAACCTGGTCATTCAGTATATTCAAGTAGTCAGCTGACCTCATTTGATGGCCAGAAAATGTTGCTGAACCTAGACCTGACCAAGTGCAGCAACCCCAGATCATAGCACTGCCCCCACAGGCTAGGCATGATAGGCGCATAACTTCAGCTGCCTCTCTTCTACCCCTGATGTGCCCATCACTCTGGAACAAGCTAAATCTGAACTCATAACCACATCACTTTCTTCCATTGCTCCAGAGTTTAATCTTGATACTACCTAGCAAATTGAAGCAATTTTTGCCAGTTAGCCTCACTGACAAGTGGTTTTCTTAAGCCTCCACAGCTGTTAAGTCCCAATCCCTTAAGTTCCCTTTGCATTGTTGAAACTCTCTTACTTTCTACTGTTTTTTCGACCACATTCGTTGTGATGTTTAACCACTCTGACTGTAATGTGTTGGACAGTTATTACCCTGTTTTTCGTAGTTTATCCTTATATGATTTATCTTCTTGTTTTCTCTGCTAAACATGCCAACAGTTTGACCCTTCTGAAACAGATTGACAACAACCACAGTGTCTTTTGACATGGTTTAACAAATAGTAAGCTACTTGCTGCTTCAGTTAGGGTTAAATAACTAAGCTGAAACATAATCACTCATGTAACTATGTACTTAGTTAAATCTGGGTGGTGAGCTTTTTTGGTATTTAGTATTTAGTATACAGGCATGTGTATAGGCACAAAGATGAACTTACAGACTGGTTCTGTATAAGCAGTTCTGCACACTCACAATGTGTTCACTTGGGGTTTCTTCTGGGTGCTTCAGTTTCTTCCCACTTAAAAAAAGAACAAGAAGAAACAAAATAAATAAAAATAAATGTACTGGGTTATCTATATAAATGTAAGCTAAAAATGAGTACGGTGACCTTAATGAAGATACAGGTCATCATGATGAAAGAATATATTATAATCATAATCATAATAAAATGCAATGAATAAAGAAAACATTTAAATTGTATAGGAAACATCATAATAATGCCATTTAAAAATAAAAACATAAAAAGGATACTAAGAAATGTAGTTAGAATTTAGTTAGTTGGGATACTTTTTGTGACTGTGTACCTCAGGAACACATTATTAAATTATTATTTTTGAAAAGATCATAGTTTTATCATAATCAAGCATGTATTTCTGTGTCAAGTAAAAGAACATAATGTGTTTTATTGTCTTGTACCCTCTGGCACAGTTTATTTCTATATTTTCTAATGGATAACATCTGGCAGCTTTTGTCAACAGATGATTTATTTATCCAGTATTTCACAAGCAGCTGTTTACACATCTGACTGACGTGTGAGGGCTTACATGTTCCAAAGTAAAAAATGAACTCATATGCGGTTTGACCTTTCCGAACCATGTCATTTTGTCTTTGTATTGTGTTTAGCTATGGGGTAAGCTAAATCATTACGAAGCACAGAACGGTACTAGAGGCATTATTCACCCCAAACCGTGTAATATTTACTGGGTCATAAACTTGGTCTACTACCCTCTTGTTTCATTTGCTCTGAAAATTGTTTAGAAGATGGTTGCTGGTTAAAAAATGTGAAGGTAAACATGAACTACAGCATTAATGTTTATTACAAGCACAAATCATATTAGGCTGGCTATGAAGGAGATAGAACCCTTCGAGGCTCACTCAATGGGGCTTATGCTTTATTATTTCCAAAGCAGAACTAGCAAAATCAAGTGGAATATCATTTAGATGTTAAATCCAGAGGAAATTAGTGCTGTACTTATAAACTGCTTAATGCATTGTGAAAATGTTTCCACTGAACCTGTGAAAGCAATATCTTGCAATTTATCATAAGCGGCATATGCAAGGAAGAAATGATTATGTGGCTACAGGCTAACTTTTTATCATGTGGCAATTCCATAATACCAAACCTACATGCACTGATTTATTTTACATAAATGTTAATAAGGGGTCTTGCTCTTTACTTTTTGTTTCTGGTAGGATATAAAATACCATTTTAAGTTTTAGGGCATTTTAATAACTGTAACCTGAAATGCATCAATAAATAAATAAATAAGGAAGAGGGTTCCTCTTTGTATTCATTTCTTAATTCATGGATTCTTTTGTAACAGATTTACACTTATCATGATGTGGAGGTCTAAAGATTATCTACCAAACATACATGCAAGCCTAGTATGTACCTTGGACATGGCATCCCATATTCCCTCTATATCCTCATTTATTTTGATAAATAAGAAGAAACATCTTGGAAGTTCTTGGAAGCAAACTCAAGGAAAAGCATAGAGTACATATAGCATATATACTCTTGTAAGGATCAAACACAGGTTGAGCATTCTAAGACCATCACTACCTACTGACTACCCTGAATTTCTTCTTATTATCCAAATATAATATTGTTGCTGTCCAATGAAAAACATGTATCTCAATTTTTAGCCTTTTTTTGTGGATTGAGGGTATAATTCTCAAAATGTTGGGCTCATCTTATTTATGTAGTTTAGATCTCCAAGACACAACCAGTGCTAAAAGGTGTAAAACCAATCAAATAAATGATATGCTCCTCCAGCATGACTTGGACCCTGTGCCTAAGCAGAATCCCTGAGCTTAACCCCATTTAAAGAATGTTGGGATCAAATGAAATGTCAGTTTGGAGATGGTGCCTTACTTCACAAATGCTCTTTGGATTGAATGGGCAAAGATTTTCTCAAAAACAAGTCCTTATACACAGAAAGGACAGTGGATGCTGGGGGATTTAAAGGATTTCTAACAAGTGTATAATTGTTTGCTTTTTCCATGTCACTGTTGCCCTCGGGTAGCTGAAAAGGTGTTGTTGATTCGTTTGTCCTGGATTCTGAAACATTGCTTTGAGACAATGTTCAGTGTAAAAACAGCTAAACAAATACATTTGACTTGACTAATACACTGATCAATAAGATCATGACAATTTGCTAAATTAAGGGTGGCACAGTTTGCAAAATCTGTTTTTAGGTTGACACACAGTCCTATGCCTTCTCTGTACCCAGATCTATCTGCAAACAAAACCTGCCCTCCATCTTCCTCCAGACTAAGCCATGAACCCAGAAACACAGTCCTGTCACAGCACGTAACAGAGCCACATTAAGAGCGACGAGATGCAATTAGCCAAGAAATTACTCTGATCTTGGTGACATTTGAGAAAAAATGTAACACAATATAGGCAGCAGGCTTCTGATTGACAGCCTAATCCATGTTTGATGGGCTCTGGTCCACGTTGCCTGAGCAGAGCGGGTCTCCAGCAGATAACAAGTACAGCTGCACACCCCTGATATGTCCGCAGCCAGTTGTCAACAGAAAAAATTCCTCTGGTTTAAACGATGATGAAAGTATCGACCATTAATGACAGGATCATCTCCCTGCATGGAACAGACATTCTAATCCCTTTTGCCAGGTCCATGAATTCCGAATATAACTTATATAAACTGTGCTAATAAATATATGTTAGCTCAGTTATGTTTGGAACTTGTATAGGATTGTAAGGGAGGCAAGAGCATATGATGTGTTATTTTAAGCTGGATTTCTACAGATCAGTTATATTATCAGATCATCTTTTGCTTTAAAAAGAATGACATGCCCAATAAGTATTTATTTCCATCTTCTATTTATCTAGCAAACAGAGTGAGTGCTAGCCTATCTAGTTAAATTCCACAGAAGATACAAAAAAGGATCACAGAAATTAGAAAATAGGACTGCATTACATCTTACAATCTGCATGTGGGCATCAAAACTGGTCCCTGGGGCAATAAGACTGAGGCCTTGTTTCATAAATCACATTTTGTTTTACATCATTTGGAGTGTGTGTGTGTGTGTGTGTGTGTGTGAGTGAGAGAGAGTGTGTCTGTGTATGCACATGTGTGTGCACGTGTGTCATTAAACAAGTTTCATTAGTACCCAAGATTATATCAAACACAGTCATGGAAAATTTTGTATCTCCAATTCACCTCACTTGCAAGTTTTTGGACTGTGAGAGGAAACCAGAGCTCCCAGAGTAACTCTCACAGACACAAGGAAAACATGCAAAACCCACATAAAAAGGAACTGGTCTGCCCCACCTTCTTTCTGCAAGGCGACAGTGCTAACTACTTAGCCACTGGCATGGTGGGCATTGTTTAACTGGAAAAAGATGGCACAAAGATGCAAGATGCCTCCAAGGAAGAAGGCATGCTGGTGGAGGCAGTTAACATGACTGTAGCATAGTGTGCTTATTGTTGTGACCAGTGAATCTGCCTCCTACTGCTTCTATGTAATTCCTAAGTAATCAAGTCTGGATTGTCTAGTCTAATTAAAGGAAATTACCAATAAAATTGGATTTATTAAATGAACTAAGGGGATGAAGGCGCTCAGGTGGCACTGAAGTAAAGTATGCTAGTCCATTACTGCTGAAATCGGGTGATCCAGGGGTCAAATCCCAGTGGTACTATCAGTAATTTGGATGTCTACTGACACTAGTGGGTGGGTCATACTCCAGTCGGTGCAATCTTAATGCTGGTTCAGATAATGTTTGTTTCAGAAAGTAAAGTAAATTTTCGTAGGAATGTTGATGTATAACTTTTAGTGCATAACACTGATTGTTTTAATGTAATGTTATGAAAGAGACAAATATTAAAAACATGGTACACACATTTTTTTCTTTGGTTGGGTGTTATTGCGTATAGTAAATACTATGTAAAATACTCAACTAGGTGATGGAACTACTTTCACACCACTCTGAGATGTGATCTGTTATCTAGTCTAATCGCACTTAATCACATAAAATCTTCTTCCCCTTAAAGCTTCTTTGAGTGGCACAAATAGGGGTGAATGTGGTACTAAATGTGGTTTTTCAACTTTTTTTCCATTTACAAAAATGTGTGGAAACTTTTTAAATATTCTTTGCATTAGCACAATTGTCACAGCCATATTTGACTTATTTATAAGTCACAGAAATGTCATCATTGGTAGTCAAAATCACTAACGACAAATTAAAAACACAAACAAATTTTTTCAACCACCAAATGTATTATATTTTTGACCTGACAAATGGTGTTATATTTTTAGATCCCAAACAATGTACTAAACTAAATGCAACTGAACTCAAATGTGATTGAAAAGGACAGTACTTGGCTTATTTACACACTGTCCCACCTGTTATAAAATATAATGTGGAGGACAAAGGTGTCAGAATGCATTTTCCAAACACATAAAACACAATGCATAGTAAGGAAGACCTTTAATAGTTGATTGTGCTTTTTCTATTAGAATAAAATGGTCCACTTCCAGGAGACCGGTCATACAAAAAGGGGGACATATCCTGTAATTCTCCTCCCCTTAGCGAGATGATTGTAGCTTTTTGAGGGGTGGAGGGGTGTCTAAAAGTGATGATTAGGGCATGGAAGGGGAAAAAGGGAATGCTTTATGAATATTTCATGTAAATGTAAGCGCCACTTACTGGACACAAGGCCTGATTGATGGGAAAGTGGCTCTAAATGCCTTGAGTTTGAAGGGTTTCAGACTCCCACCCTCTTCAGTGCCCACTTCATGCGCCACAGTTAATAGCAGAATAAAGACGTATTTAGCTGGAGAGCTCTTCATTAATGGCCTGCGTTAAACAAAAGTAGTGGCATAAGATTTGTGTCAGTGGAGTGAGATGAAAAGGAGTGGTGAGAGGAGAGAGAAAAAAGGAAAACAGAGATGTCAGAGAGGAAAATGCAGCTTTTAGCAGCGCCAATCTGCCATTTTCTTTTTCTGCCTTTTATTAGGCTCCCATTTTATTTTTAAGTTTGAGCAGAAAAACTACAGGAGGCCTTCCTTAAAATGTCAAAAATGAGACAGTGCCAACATTGGGGCCGGCCAGACACAGGGAATTTGAGCTTAACTGAAATACTGACTGATGTTAGTGTGCTTTTGCTGCTATACATTGATCAAGCACCTGTACGGCTGTCTTGCAGCTTTGCCACACACACATATCAAACTGATAGACATGCTACATGTTTCCGCTTTGCCTAATAATATTTATATATTTTCATATATTTAGGAAAGGTACTTTCATTTACAATATGCATAAATGTTTCTTATCTGTCGTTAATTACTATAACATAATAATTAAATGAGACTGCAAGAATTTGCGCTCATTCTAAAAATAACTTGTCAAATCCTGAGTGGTCATTGGGTCAGAAAGCATGACTTACTCTGTGTAGGCCACTAGAGTTCCTTCTCACCAAACACACCCAATCCAAACCCTGCTCCCAACATTAGCCTAGTGGGTAGAGCTTTGGGCTTTCAGAAGATTGGGCAAGGTTCTTAATCGTGTCTGTTCCAGGATTGTTGTACAATACTGCACCCTGACCCAAGTGTCTAAACAAGCTGGCATTTGTGGAATAAGAATTCCAGTGTGGGTACAAATGTAAATATGACAAATTAAAGCATTCAAATCTAGTGTTTGAAGGGACATGGTTATATCCTGAAACTGGAAACAACTCTTACCAACAATTGCAGATTATTATATTTATTGTTGGTTGAATTTAGGGGAAGGCATTTTCCCTTTCTCAAAATCTAATCATTTCCAGTTTAATACTGTCATTCCCTTGCTGCATACACCACCGCCACACTGAACAAGGAGAGCCAGACTATTACATGCCAACTCAGACGTGTGCGATCAGTGGCAGCTTATTTTCACTTGCCAATCTCACAAACAGCGGTTGCACTCATGGAACTTCACACCACGGCTCATGTTGCATTGTGACCAAGCCAACTTCCCTTTCTCAGGCACAGTCAGTTGTGCCTGTTGAATGGCCTGTGGTCAGGTTCATTGCATCACTAAATTAAGATGAGTAAAACCTCTGAACCCACTAGATGGTTTGTCCATATTTTGTTGCTCAGGGAGTGTATACTGATAAAATATTGTTGTTTTATTTACCAATGTCTCCTATATTTATAATGTGTCAGTCAAAGGGAATCTTTGTAAGTAAATCAGTAAATGTTCAAAAATCTTGCACAAAAGGTTCAAAGATTGTCCCTCTTGCTCAGATTTGAATCAGGAGTATAATCGCCTGTGTTAATATTAGGACTTAATCTATTTTTGCCTTGTGTCTCATATGCATTTTTTCTAACAGTGACAAGCCCATTTGCAGACTACCATCCATCTCGTATCTGCCCTTTTGCAAGACTACTGTATGTAATGAATTGAACTAATTCCTGTGAGATGCTGAAGAGTTCATATTACATTTATTTCACTTGCTTGCATTTTTTTCCACTGACTATTCCCCAAAGAGCCTTTAGCATCACATAGATGGCAGCAGCAATTTTAATAATGGTTTTGTTTTATTTCCTAACATTTTTAAAGCAGAAGTAACAGAATTCAATTTTTTCCTTTCATTAATTAACTATGAAGCTCTTCACAGCTGTCTGTTCATTTTACTCTCCTGCTGTAGGGATGGAATAACTCTTCTATCAAACAAAGCATCTTAACAGCTCAGATGTCATTTTTTTTATCAAATATAGTTCCTTGAGGGGAATCTATTTAAATTTGGTTTCAGCAATATCTAGTGTCATTATCATGTCCTATTCTCTGTTCTATACTGGTTTCGATGGATGGAGTGCATGCCATTAAATAAAATAAGTGTGGCCATGAAAAGCAAAGCTGTGCAGTAAACTTTATGATGTTGCCATATATCTGTAGAGAACTCGACTGTTTCCAAGAATAGGGTGTCACAACAGCTTCCAGTATTTCAGTTAAAATCAGGTTTCATAGACTATACGTCTTGATGGTGGATTTCAAGTACCCCTGTATGGATCAATTAAACTAATGAAAAAAATCTTTAAAAAAATGTACGAAATACAATTTGGTGGCACTGTCGGTAGCACTGTCACCTCACAACAAGAGGGTCTTAGGTTTGATTCCCAGGTGGAGCGGCCTATGTCATTTCAGTGTTGTTTACTTGTTTCCCCATGCCTCTATTTCCTTTTGAAGCTCCAGTTTTCTCCCACAGTCGAAATACACACAGTCAGATTAATTAGAGCAACTGCATATGTGCATATGTGTGTGTGTGTTTGTTCGTTTGTGCATGTGTGGCCTGGGGACCTTTGCAGGGTGTTTCCTTTTTTTCACCCTGTGAACTGGACTCACAGCGATTTAGAATAGAATAAAGCAGTAGTTAATCAGATAATGAATGAATGAAATACACAACTTAAAGTCAAGTTGTGACTTTGCCTTAAAGAAGCTTTACATGATTCAGGACCAACAGACAAAAAACCTTTTTGAGCAAGCCAAGGGTTAGAATTGAAAAAAGAGCCTTAAAATTACAGAAAGAAACCTTGAGAGGATCCATCCATCTTGGGTGGTTAAATGCCCAAATGTCTCTGTGATTCGGAAAACAGCCTGGGTTGTTAACTTCTACTGTATATTGATATGTTACTGGATATGTATGTAAGAGTTTGGGATTGTCAGTATTTTAGTGGCTCATATATATGGAGGGTGTGTATATAGTGAAAGATTTTGAAAGATTTTCTTATAGAGAATATTTTCCCAAACTGCATAAATTAACAAAAAGGAACGCCCTGGATGGGGTGATAATTAATCATAGCACTTCTGCAAATTGCAAACAAAGACATCACCAAACATATATTTGTAGATGCACAGCAGACCAATAGCATCACTAAGGTTTTAATCCAGATCCCAAAGAAGCATCTTTTGATTTTTGTCATCAAATTGTGACAAGCCATGGATCATGGATCATGGTAAGTAAATAACCCAATTCTCAAAACTTGTCCCACTTGTCTGGAATTCGATCTAACAATAAGAACATGTTTACCCAGCTAATAATATTCCAGTGCTAAAACTGGTGGTTGTGGCCACATTGGTGCTTCTCAACAGCATGAAGACTGGTAAGAACAGAGGGACATAAGATGGAAAATTTAGGTCTCAGATGAGAGACCTAAAGCTTACAGCCAAATCAACACTGGACCGCAGGCAAGTCTTTGAATGTCCTCAAGGGGTGGCATTTCCCATAGGATTACCAATCTGATGAATGCTTACCATGATGAATGGAATAAACTTCCCAAATCCAGGAGTGGAAAACATGTACAAATATATCCAAAAAAGACTTTCAAGAAAAACTGCTGGTCTAAAGGTCTGAAACTTTAGTAAACATGCTTCTGTTTTACATGTATGTTTTATATTTTTTAATTATATAATCAGTTCATTTGATTTGAACTAAGAGTAAAATCTTCTACATCAGTAAACTTAAAAATGCATACAATTTGGAATTTCGTAGTATTTGTCTCTACTTAAATGCAAGTAAGCACATGTGTAAGCACATTGTCCAAATCAATAACTTGGTTATGTAGGACTGGTCATTAAATCACACGCTCAGATTCATAAATGTAACATTTATGAACTAAATTTATTCACTCAAATTGGCATCATAATTATATGGTCTGTAATGAAAAACATTACATAAGACTGATGCATTTTTTCTAATAGACCTTTTTACAACATTTCATGTTCTTCCTGAGTCTTTTTTGCAGAACAGACAGGACAGTCAAATATTATTTTAAAATAGATTTTTCTTTGTCATTATTCTTTGTTTGTCCTTGTTGCATTGTAGTATCGGGATATCCGGTGTGAGATTTAGACAGTAATACTGTGGGATTCGAAACAAGTGGATGCTCTATCAGACAGGCTCACAGCTCCACTGTAATTTCACCTTCACTTTAGTTTCTCATGCATTTTGGTTACCCCTGATAGCAGACGGTATTGCTACTCCTGATCTGGGCATATCTCTCTCTCGCTCTCTCTCTCTCTCTTTCTGGGTACAAGTGTGCTGACACACTGTTCCTGAAAGTGAGCTTCCTCGTCTATGCAACTAACTGAAGAACAAGAAGCAATTTGATGTGCTCCACTGGTGTGTGAAGTCAGAGCATGAGGCAGAAACTCTCTTTATTCCTTTAATGGCTTCTCTTCTTCTAGCCATCAGGTATGCTTGCACATGTAAATATGGACAGTTCTGCTTGGAAAAAAGGGGCAAACCCTCTATTTTGGTAAACGCATTAGTTCTGACATACTGTGTGAACTGGCAGGTTAATGCTATTGCTCTTTAATTCAAACTGAGTTGAGGATGCTTTCTAATAATGCTAAGGGGATGCAGAGCTGCCCACCAGACCATAAGCAAATAGTAAGAAAGGTGTCTTGTCGAAGAGGAAAGTGGTCTAGATCGACAGGGTAGTATTTTTCTACCAACTTTTGCGTCCCTTTGTGCTTAAAAGCTTCTTTCCCTATATGTTTTAGTGCATCTGAATTAAATGACCTTGTGAACTGACTCAGAAAGAATTCTTGAACCATGAAAATGTATATTACCCTCATGATGTTCTTGAGCACCACACTGGAAACACAAGATGCAAAGGCAGAACTACACCTCTGAAAGGTTGCCAGTCCACTGCAGGACAACTCACAGATTCAATCACACTCAGTACAATAGATGTTGTAAAGCGGACAGTCTTACTTAAGCACTTTGAATTGCCTTGTAAATGAATTGTGCTATAAATAAACTTGCCTTACTTTTCTAATTTATTTTCCAGAAAAAAAATCCATGTAGACATACAACACACTATATAAAAATAAGTACCCCATCAACATTGTTGTGTGTATTATTTTAAAAAGCTGCTGATATAGTATGCTTAATTTTAACCACTGATAAATTATTATTAGGCAGCTGTGGGCAGGTGACTAGAGAACTGGGCATCTCTAGGTTGTCGGTTTGATTCCCATAGCCAACAGGTCTTGATTTTACTTGGATACCACTGTAACTTAGAGACAGATTTAGATTAGATATTATTGAAGAAGAATAAGAGCTTAAAAGAATCCGAGTGACCTTTTCTGGTGTGACCTGTTTGTAATGACTTGGCTTTATTCTTCTCATTACATGCACATCATGACCCACTTTAAGCTTCATGGTTTTTACCTGCTTGAACTGACCATCTACAATCTATGAGCTATACATCTTTTAGTTTATGATCACCTTAAAATCTACGGTGATATATACTAATATAACATTAAACAAAATGTCCTTTTCAATACTTATTATTAAATATCAGTAAGCAATGCAGAAGCCTTAGGAAATTTAATGCATAATCTGGGGGATTTCCTCATCCGGATCCGAGCATCAGTGAGCTTCTGGACAGCCTGTGGTGCTGCTTGGCAGTGTCAGATGCACTCATGCTTAACATCCCAGGAAATTCTCAATTGGACTTAAGTCTTGAGACCTTGAGGGTCAGTCAATGGCATTAATGCCTTAGTATTCGTGAAGCTGCCAACACACAGTGGCCACATGAGGCAGAACGCTGTCCTGCCTGAAAAGGAAGCCAAGGCCCCTTGCAGTACCGTACAATCTGATTTGCCATCACCTGTGCTTCCTAAACTGCCACAGTTTATAAGTTTAATTTACTTTGTGTTCTGCTGTGATGATAAATGTTTCAATTTTTTTTGTCAATGTAGGTTATCTTAAATATTATTGAAGCAGAAAAGTGTCTCCTCTGACCTGAGCAATCTATAATTATTTACAGTATATAACAACATTAAGCAATGGGCAAATTTTATAGTTTTATAAAGTCACAAATAATTATTCATGTTTTAGTAACATTAAGTTAGTTGACAACATTGAGTTGCTAAAATCTACATATATGTACAAAATCAATGGTCATACTAATTTAATTCATTAGTGACTTAAATTACAGTTATGTTAAACAGTCAGAGCAATAGGGTTAAGGGCCTCGCTCAAGGGGCCAACAGCAGCAACCTGGCAGTAGTGAGGTTTGAACCGGCGACCTTCGGATTACTAGTCCAGTACCTTAATTACTAGGTTATGACTCCCTGTATTTATTTGAAAAGAAAACATGAAGATAATGTGGCCTTATTTACAAAACAACTGACATGGTGCCCTGATGTGTAAACTTGCTTTTAAAAAAGAATGTAACAAATTCTGGAATCTATGTATAAGATTAAACTTCTCACTATGTTTACTAGTCAGTCACCTTACACTTCTGATCCATAGAGCAGCTAATACAACCAAATCCTGATCAGTCCCAAAAATATGCCTCAAAATCCTGGTGGGACTGATAATAGAAACTGGTAGAATCTGAACCTCTACACTCCTGGCTTTTTGTCTATCCTTACCGTATGGCTCAGCAATTTGTTTTGCCATTCCGCTCCAATCAGGCTACTGATTCCATAACTGGAGTTAGCAGTTCAATCCCAACCCATGCAGCTTTCTTCTCACGGGATTAAGAGAGCACAAAAGTCTTGGCCAGTCGGGGAAAATAGAGACCCCAAACACAGCCTCTTGATGCAACAGTCTTCTTAATTCAAGTGTCATAGTGTGTCCATAAGTAAATGATTTGCATGACAATCTCACATTGTTCTTTTTATGATTACTTGACCCTAGTAGAATTCTGCTTCCAGATTTTGCTCCCATTTGCACGTGTTTGACTCTTACTTGGGTGTAATTTTGCCCACTGTTTGTTATTTTTATAAGTGCAAAGAATTTAGTCTTAATTAGCATATATCTGAAATTTGATCATACATTGTTTTTCTGGGAACATACATTTACATGCCCATCTTGATTTTGACATCAGCATATTATACACCCAGTTACTGATTCAACCTGTGTAGTAAACAAAGAATCAGACACAAGGAAAACGCCCAGCTCTCAATACAGACAGTAACTGGTGGGTGGGTAAAAGATCAACATATACAACATAAATTGTTAATTTGGTGTTTTTGAAGGTCTGCAAATGTCTAGTTGGTTTTTAAATAGATGGTGACTTCTCTGTACTCAAATAAAAGGCCTATTAAAAGTAAATGGAACAGTAATTTCTAGCCTTGATCAAAAAGAATATCCAAAATATAATTTAATGAGAGAATATTTTCAAAAACTGATGGACAGCAACACTTTTTTATTGTTTTTAACAAATAAGCCTTTTATTAAAGCCTAATGCACATTGAATGATTAGTAATATTTTTATTACTGATGTATCCATTCACTAAAATAAATAATACAAATAATAATTGGCATTTTGATCATACTGAAAACACTAACCATGCATTTATTTTAATGTGTTACTGTATATACATGCTGTCCAAATTTAATTCAAATTAGGATTGTATATTAGCTTA
>JAYDZG010000011.1:16537435-16549345 GCA_034509265.1 Microcambeva bendego
GGAGAGTGAGGGATGGCAACACAGAATGATGCTGTGACATAAGATACTCAACGCGATACAGGATTTATCAATCTCAAAAGGGCTAAACTCATTGCTACTACTTACTGTGAATTATATAGTCAAAGCACCATGGTCCTTTGATCAAGGTCTCGGTCTGTACAGACATATGCAAAAATGGAAGAAAACCCGGAGTACCTAAAGAAAACTCACAGACCAGAAAAGACCTGGTAGCAGTGGTAAGAGTTGGCAGTTGAAGCTCAGCAGGTGATGTACAGGACCAGTAATCAGAAGATCATTGGTTCAAGCTCTACATCTGCTAGGTTTCCACAGTTGACCCTTGAGCAAGGCCCTTAATCTTAAATTGTTTGCAATTGTATAGTCTCAATAATAATGTCCAGATTTCACTACATGTTGCTAGCTGGCAGGTCTGCAGTTATAAACTTTCACTAGCTCAGAAAAATACAGCTAGCATGCTTTAGAGAAAAGAAAGTCATTTAATATAACTCTGCTCTAATTTAATTTCATGCTGACTGTCTGTTATGTTCTGCATTGACTACAATGTCCTTCGGGGACATTAAAATATCTAAATATTTTAGTAAGTGCAAATTTTACTGATCATATAATGCAGTACGGCCAAGATAGAGGACTATACTGCCATTATGACTATGCTGTACTGGAATTTTCTTAATCTCAGTCCTCACAGATCCGTTGGCTAATCCCTAACCATTGAGTTCTTAGAATCATAGCGAATATTAGAAATGCAAACATTCATTCAATCTGTTTAATCATTAGTTATTTGCTCTTTAGTTGCAGTGAACGTTTTATGATTTACCACTGAGACCTTTATGTGCATGGGTTTTTTTGTTCTTCAGTTGCCTTCTCAAAATCATGCAGAAATGGCTGCTTTTAACTGCCTACACATGTGAGCGAGTTAGACAGAATGTGACATCCGTACCATGATCCTGACCAGGACAAAGTAAAAAAAAAGAATTATGATTTGAATAGTATAAAGTAGAATAGAATGCCTTTATTTGTTATACATGCATATACATGTGTACAATACAGCAAAATTGTTCTTTGCATATACCACCTTGTTTGTAAGCTGGAGATACAATGCAGGGTCGGCCATTGTACAGCACCCCTAGACAAAAGAGGGTTAAGGGCCTTGGTCAAGAGCCCAACAGTGGCAGCATCTCAGAGGTAGGATCCAAACTGCCAACATTTCAGTTGAAAGTCCAAAGCACGACACACTATGGTTCCACTGTCCCATAAATAAATAAAAATAATTGTTATTACGTTTATGGATGTTTCATATACCTTTTTGTTGGTAAAACATGTTTTCAAATATGCAGATACAAAAGTCTGTAAATTACCACAATGAAACTTACTTAAAAACAATTTGTAACTTTTTTGTTTAGTTAAATTAATTAGACATTTTTCAGGACCTCCAGAGATATTTTTTTATGTTTAATTCTTTATCGTGTCGGAATAACCTTTGATACATGCAAATCTTACATTTATTAAAGTAATAGTTAAACAGTAGGTATTGTTAGATTTTTAATGGTGAATCTAATTTAAAATATGAAGGGGTTGGTCTTTTCAGCACCAGAGTGACATTCATATCACAGTTAGCCTTGTTGCTGTAGATTTTTGGTGCCTTATTATGAACGTGATGGATATTCTCTCATTACCGATTCAGTTCATTAAGAGAAGAAAACATTAATGTTGTTTACAGCCATTGTTTGAGTCAGGTTTTTTTCTGGCGCCTTACCATTGATCTCTCCCCCTCCCCTTTTCTTTTTAAATTAATTAATGTTTATATTTGAGCGTGTTGATATGGCTTGGTATTTCCGAGACATTGTAATTCCTGTGTGAAAAATTCGCCAATTACCATAAAACGTATGAATGATAATTATGGAACAATGAAATGTCAATAGTTCCCTGATTAATCCATGAAAACACAGCCAAATGGTGTATGCAGCAACTTACTAATTGATAAGCAGTTTCATTTATTCTTAATTACTGAAAGGCCCATTTTCTTGCCGTCATGATTAGACTTCCAAACCTACTTATCCACTCAGGGCTAATGCATTTACCGTGAAGCCATTGCTCTACTCTCTTCTTGCTTACATTTCTAGTATTCAAGTACACATTAGTACCTCACAGGAATGTGTGTTTAAAGTAGACCAAATAAAGCTTACCCAAAAAAGTGCAGAAAACAGCATTAATTCTGCACTGAAATACTTAATCTCTGAGAGTCCAACAACATTAATAACCCAAGGCCAAGCTTGAAAGATTTCTGCTTCTTTTCCCTTTCTCATACTTTTCCATGTATAATGAATGAGCTGGATAGGCAGGTTATTTACTTCTAAAATCAGCATACTGATACAAAAGTGTTCTGGCCAGGAGCCAATGTCAAGGTCCTTCCTTTTTCTCCTCTTTCCCTTTATCATCTTTCCTTTTACATTTTGTTTAAGAGGGGGCAGCGCTTTCTCTCAGAGCCTCAAGCACAAGGCCCAGATGATTTTTCTGCTCCCTCTTCATTTGGTCACAGCTCTTGCTTCTGAATAGTCACCTTTTTGAGAAGATTAACCCTTTAATAAAAATACTTGACCAAGGTCAGCCTATTGCTTTGATCTATCAACTATGGAGAAATTACCAGCAATATCTAAGCCTTGCCATGTGATTTGTTTTTGTAAATTTGTAGAAATTATTTTTAATCCTATTATGTGGCCCAGGGAAAAACGGTATCTAATATACAAGGTTTTTGTTAGGCAGGTCAGAGTGAATAGATGGACTGTTAAATGTGGGCCCTTTTGGAACTATGAGAATGGACACACCACAGGAGAAGGTCTCTAATCTCTAGGCTAGAGTTTACATGAGTGGAAAAGGTCTTTCTACATTGTGGAATCCATGTAGATCATGTAAAGCTATGCATTCTTATTCAAAGATTAATAAATAAAGTCGGTAAACAGAAATAAAATATTTTACATCACACTTGTGCATACTGAATTTGGCAGTGTATGTTTGGTAGCACATATGAAGCACACCCACGAAATAAGTAAAAGGGGGAACAATTCCAATTCGTCCAGCTCCTATCTTCCTTTCAGTGCCTGACACTTTGTAGAACAAAAGTCAGTGCCTAAGTCCAAATCTCATTTGACAATGCGTAGCAGCCTGTGCTATTTTAGGTCCTTTGTGGTGCCAATCTCCTATCTCTCCTGTGACATTTTTTCAAAGAAAGAGTAGATTTCTTAGAGACTCTGTCCTTTGCAACTTCCACAGTGTATTCTAGCCTATCCCTGCTATACAACAGCATCCTGCTTATATTCCATCTCCAAGCTTAGAATGAGAAATTAAGACGGCGTGTCACGATAAGGTCAATTTAAAAAAAAAACAATTTAAAAGATACCTAATTCTAAACTGTTTTCATGCATCTACGAGTGTTTTATACCATTGAAATGTCCAGGCTTTGGATTTGTATAATGCATAAACCTAAATTATTTGGTCCCTACCATAAACTAAAATAATGCCAACATTTTAGTTGGGTTGACATGCCCCTTTATGTTTTAATATCCAATTTTCTATTCACAGATCATTCCTTTTTTAAGCAATATTGTTTCTAATTGTCTCCATTGTAAAAATACAATAAATATTAAGTATAATAAGTATTTCTGTTTACATTGTTGTTTGTTGGACCTCCTGTTCCAAAACCATGGTATAATATAACAGTATTTTAGGTCTGGTACTGATTTAGATAAAAAAGCCTGGTTTTAAATAAATATTCCTGTTAATTCCATATGTGTGTAACACCGAATCAGGTTCTTTGCATCTTACTTATGTGCAGGGTCATGGTGAAAAAGGAAAGTGTTGTCACAATTGTCAATATTTTTTCCAGAAGTGACCTGTAGCGATTGGTGTTGCTGAAACACCCAAATTCAGTAGTAAAGTGATGTTTTCACATACTTTTGGTTCTTTTTATTTTAACGTCAAGTTTTACACTTTGGTTCTTTCATGACAAGAAACATTGATTTATTAGACAAGTTCCATTAGTACACAGGTTATATCAAACACACAGTCTCCAGTTCACCTCAGATGTTTTTGGACTGTGGGTGGAGCACCCGGAGCAAACCCACGCAGACACGGGAAGAACATGCAAACTCACCAAAGAAAGGACCCGGACTGTTAGTTAGTTAGTGTAATTAATAATATAATGTATATACTTTTCTACCCTTAATTGTCATGATTGTATTATAATAAACTAACATACCTTGGATGCAGTGTAAACTCATCATGGATAGAGGTTGTAAGAAATATTATTATTATTATTTTTTTTTTGTATGACAATGTTTTTATACTTATGTCTTTTGCTTATTATATTTAGGTTGACACATTGTGTCACACAACGTTTGTGTGTAACTTGTCACTATTACATGCCAGGGCTCTTAGAGTTGGCAAAGGTCCAGGTTCATATTAATTTGCCAAAAAGGCATTGGGTATCATGCCCACGTTATCATTCAGATGAGGGGGAAAAAGGGAGAAAGCTGTTCTAAATAACACAGTCCTAATTGGCTGTGTTGTGCAGATAATTTCCATAAAGTGCCTGAGAAGAGCGTAAGCTGGCTCTGGCAGGGTTGGAAGCTGTTGCTCTACTCATCATTAATCAGGGAATACACTTTCTTTCAGTGTCTCAAAGGGCAAAGGGGAACTGAGTTAAATAAAATGACTCTGACACTGTATCTTCACTAGAACTCAGTAATTGTGTGGCTGTAAATTGCAATAAAGATGGCCTTCCTTCAAGGCTTTCAGGCATAGCTATCTGTCTACAGAGTTAGACTACTTTCAGTTTCTAAAAATGCAAGGAATTATTTAAAAGGAGGAACAACAGGAAAATTACATACTAGTTGCTACACACAGTAAATAACAAGGAGTTTCTGTGTTGTCTGTTGGTTATGATGGACCATACACTATTTAGCCTGTGTAGTTGTAAGTGTAGTTTTGAAAGTAACTGTAGTTTTGAAATTGGCTTCTGTCTCACATTTTGAGCTTTTGGAGATAATACACCATGCGTGATCCCTCTGCCAGGATTTTCTGGCTGCCATTTACCGCTGGGGGCCAAGGGCTGCTGAATAGAGGTGTTCTGAACAGAGGCAGCCCTCTCACTCAGGTCAGGCACCTTCACAGCTTTACCAGATTACTGAGGGCCCTGCAAACTTACATCACAGTGTTGCTTCCACTGCATGTTAATACATACAAACGTAAAGTAAGTATTAATACAATATTCTAATATTGAAACATTTTAAAATCTTTATTCAATGTCAAGTATTATTGCTTTACTATATGTGACTCACATCCAGCTACATAAATGACCATTGAATTCTGACTATGAGTGGAAAAAGTTAAATGCAGCTTAGGTTTAGTTTAGATACTCTAGACCAAAAGATGGCTGCATAGCAGCTGGCACAATTTGCATTCCTGGGGCAGGTGAGAACCCAACTGCTTTTCAAGCTGTTAAAATCATGCTGTATTAGGTGTAAAAAGATCTCAAGTACTCCAAGTTGTTCATTTATACAATATACTGACAGCATACCAAGGACACTATGATCACTGTTAGTAGATTTAAATGTGAATTAACAATGAATAAAAAACCTGAGTAAACAACATGCCCCAGTATAAAGGTTTATTTTATCAGATTTTAAAACGTGCTACAAAACCAACAGGATTTAAGCCTAGCTAGCAGGAAAAATGCTCTGTTGACTACACAAGCCCTCACTAGACAAAAGGGAGAAATTAAGGTGTCAAAAGAAGTTTTACCAGGGCAATTCAATACAATAGTCAAATAAATGCAGAGGTATAAAACACAAGAGCTGAAGACTATCACCATTTTTTCAATGAGTTCTTTAAGTTTACATTACATTACATTACACAGCATTTTGCAGACGTTTTTATCCAAAGCGACTTACAATAATTTAGTACATAAACAGACACTGAGATAAGTATCAATGAAGTGTCATCAATGAACTGCATTTCTTTTAAATGCATGTAAGTTGTTTAATGTTATACTAAATGTGCAATATAATGCCATTTGGATACAACTCAATTCCACAACTCCACAAGTGTGTTTAGTATTTAAGGCAGATTAAGATCGATTAAAGGAAAAAATAAGTTAGTAAGTAATATGCTTTGCTTTTCATGTTTGGTGGTAATTGCAAGGAAATATAATTTTTATCGTTATTCTTTAGTATGATAAAACATTTTGCTGATGGGACAGGTCATGATACTCACATCATGTGACACAAGACTTTACAAACTGTTGATGAAAGTTATTTTAAACATATGCCATGTCAAAAGCATCCAGTTGTACACCTCTGGGAGACTTTGGACCATGGACCAGTGAAGCAAATGTGGTTGCTTGGGGTGGCCCAAAATTTTATTCATACGATTTATATTGGGGTTTTTTATTTTGTGTGTCTCTATTCTATTACCAGTTGTCAAAACTCTATAAGCAAATGATTTGACAACAAATTATTTGACTTTGAAGTATTTCATATAATCCTTATGACTTATGTTTTCCTCTGTAGATTATTCTGTTATCTCTCCCAAGACAGATGCTGGGTTTGGCAGAATCTAACACCAAAATAAGTTGAGTGGAATTGAATCAAATTCACTGAAGTAATTTGTCTTATTAACTACAAATTTACAGACATTGTGTTGCAAACCAAGCCCAATTTGTTACCTCTTTACCTCTATGCTTTACTGTGGATATAGATATTCCATTCCCATCAATAAATTATTATTTTCTCCCAAGGAACTAACATGCTTTCTCCAATAACTATTAACGTTTTGACCTGATATCACAGCATTTAAAGAAAGATTAAAGCCATTTCTAATATTTTGTGCAACCACTGCATTATCATAGCTTAAAAAGCCTGTTAGAACAACTATACGGGTGTGTACCTGAACTATATGGGGTGTGTACCTTACCTTTAACAAGAATCCTTTGTAACCCTAAATAAACACCTGCTTTGACTTGTAGTGTGGATTTCCATTCTTTACTATCTGTGATATTTTTCAAGATAAAGAAAAGTCAATAAGGATGTTGCTCTGCCTTATGTACATAAAGGGATTTCTTCCACAACTAAATCAACTCTTGAGAGAAAGGTGACTCCTTAAGCTCCTCAAAAGAAAACTTTGCAAAGAAAAGCCTCCTTAACCTCTAAATAGGTGTGGGTAAACATAAATGCTTTAAGTAACCAGATACTAAACTTTGTTTTTCACTCACAGCACAAGTCTCATTCAGGTCAAGAGCTGGAAGGTGTTTGCTGAAGGAATGGTGCGCTTGCTTTGTTTGGCCCTTGGGCATTCTGTCAGGGGTTTGTCCTCAGGGTCAGAAGGCTGTCTCATTGTTAGCGAGCTGTCAGACTACTCCACCAGTACTTTAAAACGGGTGCCTCCACTGCAGCAGGCACAGCACCAACCATTTATTAACTAGACAGATAAAAAAAAGTCGGAATTTCATTTTTCATTTTACTATAAAAATAACATACTTGCCTGGGCTTGTAATTTTCTTTCATTTACAATATGTTATAGGATGAATAAAGTTTTGTCATATAGAAAAAGAGATGGAAAATAAGCTGTACATTTTTTTTTAGATTTAGTAACCACTGTGTGCAGAGCCTTGTGTATACTGAGCATGCATTTATTATTAACTATTTATTATTTAAACAACATGGTACAGTAAAAATAATTAACAGAAGACGGTGCTCATTTAGACTAAGGGCCACTTTTGTTCCAGATATGTGTCCATGGTTCTTATGCCCAGGAAGTGTTAACAGTATAAAAATATATACTTATTCAAGGTTTAACATTAATTATTTTCATTGAATTTGTAATCAACTCAAAACAATATGGAAATAAAAGGGTTTTAGCTTAATGTTAGAATTCTAGATCAGGAAGTTGTTGCTTAAAGTTATTGTACTGGGAGGTGGTGTAAAACAAGGGTGGTTTATTATTATTATTATTATTATATTTTCACATTTCACCTCGCGTTTACGTTTCTTTTTTAACGAAAACTTATGGTTTAGGTTGCTGAATTAGAGATTAGAAGGTTATTGGTTAAAGCTCTTGCCAAGTATCCACATTTGTGCAAAGGCACTTGCCACTCAATGGCTTGTACTGCATTCACTCTTTTAGAGTCTTTTAGATAACAGTGTCTGCTAAATTCTGTAGGTGTAAATAAAAAAAAACACTGACAATAATTTAAACGTACAGTTGTAGATTTTATGTGAGTAAAATAATATGAATACTTTTTTGTGTTTCAATTCCTTCCCAACAGCCCCCTTTACCCGTCTCACTTCCACCTCTTTTCTTAGCAGTGGGAGCTCATAGCTAATTTACGAGCACGGCCGATGCCAACTTGCTCTCTGAGGAGGGCAGATTTTAACACCTCCAAATGCTTTAATGCATCCCAGCTGACCTTAATTATAAAAGCATGGCACCCGCGAACCCTGCTCCCCTTGAGAGGAGATAGGGTTTGAGCCTGGCTACCTGCTGTAAGCTCCTCTGGAACACAGCTCAATGTTAATAGTTGCATCCTGAGAAGAAATCAATAAACCTATAAAAGGTGATATCGCAGTGTCTAGGAGTCTTCCATCCCCTTTGTTCATTCTCTCTCACACTCTGTAACTCTTTCCCTGGAGGAAGGTGTTTTAGAAAAGATTGTGTGTTTTGTTTTAGTGAATTCTTTGGTCATTGAGGGGGTCAGTCTAATAGCAGGACATGCTCTGATCCCCAGTATGACGCAGTAGGCATTGAATTCATCTAAAGCTCTTTTTAAAGGCTCTGCTCATTTTGTAAAGGCTCAGATACAAGATCCATGTCCAAAAAGGCAGGACAGGACTTTTAATATGCCATACCTACTGAGAGTGCATGGAAACCAAGATCACTGGCCTAGTTGCAAATTGGGCCATAACTTTGAATTATGAGTGAGCACGAGGCCCATGCATAGCTTGGAACATTGAGGCATCGTTGTGCTGATAAACTGCCCAGACAATAGATAACTTTTTATGTACCTCCTCATGCAGAGCACAAATATTATGACTTCTAGTTCATGAATTAACTCAGTAGCCTGTGGGCTTCCTCTCAGCTGAGGTTAAGAGCTTCTTTAATTAAAGATCAATAGTGTTTTGCAATATATTTTGTCTGTGCTGTAGAAGACTGAGGTGCTCATTTTCACAGGCGTGATATCAGCCAGCCAGCCAGGCAGGAGTGATGGGCTGGTACTGGCAGAGAGGAAGTGCTGTGATGGTCCGCTGCAGACTCATACACGGAGATAATTTCTTGGACCAATACTAAGGAAGTGGGAAGAAAAGCAGCTGAACTGAGTTTTGCTGACCGCACCATTTTCTATACAAGGCAGAGCTGAAGAGTGTCCAACATCTGTTGGACTTTTGATGCTTGATCTGACTGGCATTATTTTTGCATAACAAGAGAACTGACACCAGACCCCGCTAGTTTATTGCCAGTTGCTTATGTTAGACTAGGCCTGGCCAAGTGCTCAACGGGTGCAGCTGTTAGGAAGCTTATATGTCTTGGCATCTCTACTTCCTGAACCGCCACGTTAGGTATCTCTGCAAGGGTGGAGTATTGGGTGATCAAAGACACGGCCACTTTCCAGAAGTACCTTGGGCCCTTGTTTTTAGTGCAAGCTCAAAACACACCTTCAGACTCCAGGCTGTTAAATTCCCCTCTGATCTCACTAATCCACTCAGATTGTGTTTGACAGGACAGGGATTCTCCTGCTGTTTCCAAAGCCTTGCTCGTTCTGGAGCATGCTGTAGGATGAGTGCCATAGACCTTTCCTAAGTACTTTTGTAACATAAAGTGCATTTTCATTTAGACTACAAATCTGTTTTTTTTTGCAGTTATTTAATTTAGTTATTACAAATTTTCGTGTAAACAACATCTCCGTTTGACCATTTGAACCTTCATATTTAATAATGTCTTCATGGTACTAGTGTTGCATTAAATTGCTGACATACTATTTAGTACAATATAAGTGACCTGTTAGACATAAATACAATCTAAAACATTTTTTATTATTATTTTTGTAGGACAAGGTTTGCTAGCAGTTCCAATTCTTTTTTTAAGGTTGAGTGTTTAGAGGGTTAAGATCTGGATCCTCCTCACCAAACTTGGCAAACCATGTCTTAACTGACCTTGCTTTGTAGCCTCAAAGAAAGAAACGTACAATTGGTTGGATGAAATTAGTTACTCAGCCCAGTTAGCGATAGATGTGTCTGAAACACGTTAAAAGTCAATTCTTGGTAGGTGGTCGACATAGTTCGGCCATAAAGTAAAGTTGAACTAATTAAGCAGTGATGCTACCACCTTGCTGTTGGAGAATGTAATTGCACGTATTGCTTTACTATTGATGAAATGACGACTGAAGTTTACTTCAGAGTACTGACATGCATCAATAAGAATTAATAGTTATTTTATGAATAAGGGATTTTCGAGGTTGGTGAACTCTTTTTCCTCCACACTTTAAGAAAAAAACATTTATGAGTTTTTTCAAAGTGACTTAAAGCCATCCGATTTCAGACCTGATGAACTTGGTAGATTTTGGATTGATGTCCACTGCTCTCCACCACTAAAACATCTATTGGTGTGTTTTGTTTTTCCTTTTACACTGTCAGTTATCTGTATCTGCTCTACAGGTCTCGAGGGGGAAGTAATGTTTTTAGACAAGTACAAGCTAAACAAACTTAGCAGGCGTAAGCCAGGATTGAAGCATCAAGGGTCTAAGGGGCCCAAGCACCTGGCTCTTATTGACACTGTGCCGTCTCTGGTTTAGCCTGGCTGTGTCTCCTAGGGCCCACTGACCAGCCTCTTCTCGTCCTCTTCACCACACAAGAATAAGCCAGGTTAAACAGTTAAACGCCAGCAAATCCTGCATTGCCCTGTGGGAAATTTGTCTCTAATCCTGAAGTTATAGGCACACAATCAAAGCCAAAAAGACTGTGCAACAAATCTCATCTTCCCCCTCTGCAAAATCTGTGGCCTCCTGGGAGAGCAGGGAGAACGCGGGGGACAAGGCTGAGATGGATAAATACCTAAATGATGAGACAGTCTGGGGACGCGGGAGCAATGTCTGGCTATGGCCGTTCACCTCCAATTTAGCAGGCTCACGAAGAAAGGCAATTGGACGGCAACCCCCACACAGCAGCCAGTCCTTATTATTATGAGTTGAAGTGCAGCTTCAGGAATGATTAATGACAGTGTCAGGGCAAAAACAAAGCGTGGCGCAAGTTATCTCGCATCCACCTGCTCCAGAAAGAGGATTGGACAGCAATGGAAAGAGACCAGTGTGCAAACCTTGATAATGGGACAGAGAAAGAAACACAAAATTGCAAGGATAGGACAGCAGGGACTTATCAGACAGGGAGCAAAATTGTATACACTATGAATCCAAACAAATAAATTCGAATGCAGTGGGCTTTTAAATTAATATGTAAATAATACAATTAGCAACAAAATAGAATAATAATCCAGTGCATTGCTGGGCCATCCTGCATATAGAAATGGTATTAAACCGAAATTATTCTGGCAAATATTCATCCACAAGTTATGTCAGTGTGCGCATGTCCAAGTGCACAGGAGTGGACGTAATTTTCATCCAAGGTGTGAAACTCTGCAAGGCACAGTGTGTGATTGATTTGACACACAGAGTGGACTTTCACGGCGTCTGTGTTTGTTACATGTAGGCGGACTGTCCCCCGCTGTATTGGTGTTGACATTTATAGGATGGTGTTGGAGGAGCCTTGGACGAGGCTCTAATTAGATAAAGAGGAATGGCACGTACATCAATCAGACAGTGCCATCAAGTGGATCACTGTGGAATTGATGTGG
>JAYDZG010000011.1:16652276-16672313 GCA_034509265.1 Microcambeva bendego
CTTAAAATACGAACAGTACTTCAATCAAAAGCGCTTTTATTATGAAAATCTTGAAACGTTGTTAAAACGTTATGAAAAATAATACATTCAAAGATCACTTTTCTAAGTTTTTTATTATTTTTTTCATTTTCTTTTCTTATTTATAAATTAATCGTCATAGTATTTTTAAAGTTTGTTTCACGTTTTGAGTGATAAAAATTAGTTTCACAAGGTTCAGAGTTCAGCGGTAGCAATGCTCACTCACATAACATTAAAACATGGAGGCTATATTCCACGAAAAAGTAAGTGCTGCTTCTTCCTTTCTATATGAATGTATTGCAGTTGGTTAATCTTAGTCTAATTTTAAGTGGAATTATGAAAAGTAGAAATATTTTTTAGTAAACGCGTCTCGTGTGGTGGTAATTTGCTGTGTTTTTAGTTATTTGCCGGTAATATTGTGAGCTTAGCTTGCTAATTGGCTACCAAAACATTACACAGCTATAGGAAGTGAAGTTGGTCTTGTTTAATTATTTGAATACGTGTGGATATATTTTTATTTTATTAATAACGACATAGTACAGCTCCTTTAATACGTTTAACGTTTTTACGTTAGCTTATGTCTTATGTCCAAGAAAAAAAATAAGGCCATGGTACTGCGTATTAGTTCCATTCGATGTATCTAAAGTTAATGTTCGTCAGTAAAATACATTAATACAACTGCAGGTGTGGATCTTTTGCTCTGTAATTTGAAATAAAAACAGTCATTTTGCTTAGTGTTTTTATTAATGTTGATTAAAGTAGTGCACATTCACTTTACCGGAGGCATGTAAGCCATTCAGTTCCCATGATCATTAGGTGATCTTTACTCTGTTTAGCTACATAACTGTGTTTAAATTATTCGGTGTTCTTAGCTTTTGCATTCTTTTAGACATTTTTAAAGAGACAATATTAAACATGGGATTTTATCTATTACAGCAAGAAGGTTCATTGTGTGCCCAGCACTGCCTAAATAACTTGCTTCAAGGGGAATATTTTACTCCAGTTGATCTGTCATCCATCGCCCATCAGTTAGATGAAGAGGAGAGGATGAGGATGGCTGAAGGTGGAGTGCTAAGTGAGGAGTACAGGACCTTTCTAGAGGTAAACATGAGAGCTGTACTGTGCATATGCACACCAATGAGCCAAAGCATTCGAACCCCAACATATGCTGTAAAACTGCCCAGACCTTACAGATTTGTCAGCCTTTTATTATTGCTTTTTTACCATTGCTTTTTTTTTAAAACACGAGTCAGAAAGAGCTCTTAAACAGTATGCTGTGATGCATTCACTTCATCACAAGTGTAATTCTTTCAGTTTAGCCACTGTTTGTGGGTACTATGACTAATCTTTTTCACCAATACTATTTGCTGCTGTAATTAATAAATATTATTATTATTATTGCAATAATTTTACATTGTATATAATATATTGCTGCTATCAGTGTGTGTCTGTATATATGTGTATATATACAGTGTATCACAAAAGGGGGTACACCCCTCACATTTCTGCAGATATTTAAGTATATCTTTTCATGGGACAACACTGACAAAATTACACTTCGACACAATGAAAAGTCGTCTGTGTGCAGCTTATATAACAGTGTAAATTTATTCTTCCCTCAAAATAACTCAATATACAGCCATTAAAGTCTAAACCACCGGAAAAAAGTGAGTACACCCCTTAGTGAAATAGACATGGACAGGATCATGTTTTGTCTGGTAAACTTAATTTCATTTATTAATAAGCCGAGAACTGAGCTTGTGATCAGAATGTTGACGGTTTGATTCACAGAGCTGACAGGTCATTACTGATGTGCCCTTGAGCCAGGCACTGTACCTCTAACTGCTCCCTGGGTGCTGTGGCTAGGGCACCGCTCCAAGCATGTGTGCTCACTGCCCCCTAGTATACACTAGTGTGTATATGTGTTTTTCACTGCATGTTAAAATGAGGAGGACGAAGAGTATTCTAAATTCTATTTTTTTAAAGAGAGGAATAAAGTTCTATCCATCTAACTTTGCTGTTTTTTTCCTGTTCTTTTTATAGCAACCTTCAGGGAACATGGATGATAGTGGGTTTTTTTCAATTCAAGTAAGTGATTATTTAAGCGTTTTCATAAAATAATTGGTGCTTACCCAATATTTTTAAAGTGAATGTTCAGATCTTTTCTTTTACTCTTTGTTGGTATTAATATTTATGACACTATAAATGAATATTAACAAATACAAATGATTATTAGGGATACATACTTTATGTCTAGAAAAGCCTTTAAAAAAAAAAAAAAAAAAAAGATTGTCACTTGTTCTTTGCCAAGCAGGTTAACTTGACAGTGCCCTCTTCTGGATAGGAATGAAGATATTTAAAATCATCCATCTGAACATTGATTAATCTTAATCTTTGCAATCTTTTTTTCAGTAACAAGTCTTAAAACTGACAGTTTGTAATTAAAGTGGTGTTCAGACGACAAGAAAATAATGTAATATTTTGTTTTAATGACAGGTTATTAGTAATGCTCTTGGGGTGTGGGGTTTGGAGCTGATTCTCCTTAACAGCCAAGAATACCAGCGACTAATGATAAACCCTGTGTAAGTTTTCTTGTGTGTTTCTGTGACTCATATTTGCCTAACTAATGTTCTACCTGTGTTTTGCAATTAATATTAATGTCATCTGCGATTCCAGAAATGAAAAAGCCTTCATATGTAACTACAAAGAGCATTGGTTTACAGTTCGAAAACTTGGGCTCCAGGTACGAAGTTTAAATATAATAGCAATAATTGTAAAAAACTTTCTTTGAACAATGACAGAATTATTTAAAAATCTAATTATAAATATAGCAGAAAATCATAAATAAACTCAATTACTAAACACTTATTTGGGTAAATGGTAATTGCTTTTTTAAATGTTTTCACAACTTAAAATGTCATTTTATTGTGTCTCTGTTGCTTTTAATGTTCAAAGTGGTTTAATTTGAACTCACTGTTAACGGGACCAGATCTGATATCTGATACGTATCTGGCACTTTTCCTGGCACAATTACAGCAAGAAGGTAAAATGATCTTTTGTTTTATTTCATGTATTTGTGACTCTTTCATGCATGTTCATGAATACACAGAAACATTTTTTGTCTTGTTTCTAGGCTATTCCATTTTTGTTATTCGGGGAAACTTGCCAGAATGTGAAGCAGACCAGCTTTTGCAGATCATGAGAGTGCAACAGCATCATCGACCAAAACTTATTGGAGAAGATGAGGCTCAGACCAGTGGTCCAAGGTGTGAAGTTACAGGTCCAATAGCACCCAAATCGTGTTTAAAAAACAATGATATGTATGCTATTGACTGCCCCGACACCCATAAAGACACAATTGTCTGTGTCTGTGGTAGTAACTGGTTGGAGGGGTTTTATTTGATCTGTAGTTGCTCTCTCTGTTGGCTGGTCTTGGCCCCTACAAACTCTCATCAATTATTTTTAACACTACAGGTCTGGGATGGCTTTAAATTAAATGAATGTGAAGAACTAAACTACTTGATAAATAATTTCATGTCATAAAATAAACTTTAATATCATTAAAGAACCCGGTTTAAATGAAGTTAAACAATGCTTCCGAATGAAATCAGCTTTGTGACTACATGACTTTTAAGCTTTAACAATTAAGCTACCACCACCCTGATTAAGTGAAGCTTGTAAAATGACATTATATGCATTTAGGGCAGCTGTGTCTTATGGAACTGGACAGGTCAACAGGTCACGACTGAAGTGTATGTGTGCTCACTGCCCCCTAGTGTTAACTATGAGGGCAATTTCCACTGTGTAAAGCACAGTTGTGAAATTGAGTGTTCAGTTCTCAAAATTAAAAAAATGTAAAACCTAAGGTGTGTAAAAATATTGGTCTAAATCCACTGTATATGTTTCATAAATGAATAGCAATTCTTGGCTTCTATAATGCTGTTGAACCTATTCATCCTCATAGTCACTCTCCCATTTTTTCAGACCCTTGGGCCAGCATGTAGTCGAGACAAGGTATGGTGTTCAAGATGGTGTGAATGAAGATGATGATGAGCTAAAGAAGGCTTTGGCTCTTAGCAGACAGGACATAGAAGTAGAAGATGAGGAAGCTGATCTGCGTAGAGCGATACAGCTCAGCATGCAAGGTGTGTTGTGCAAAAACTCACATTTAGTGCAAACCACTGCTGACCAAAGATGTTTGAATTTAGCCTGGGTATTGCTCAAAATACTACATGTAGTTAAACATTACGATTTTCTTTCCAACTCCTGAATATATACATGTCCATTTATATTATTCATTTTTATACTCTGTAAATTGTAGCTTTTTTGGCATTCTTGGTCCCTGAATTCATGTACTGTCATCTTCAAATCCTGTATTTCTTGGTTTAATCAACAATGATACAGAGATTCTTATAACCCAGCAAATCATTAGCAATGAATTACTGTTAAACAGGAGAATTGTAATGTTGCCTTAATCACATATTATCATTTGGTTCTTTTTAAATTGTGCCGCCACAGACCATTTAAAAAAAATTGCCCTTAGTTTTACACACTTCAATAGTTTTTACACATGCTGTGTTTTGATTAGTTGGAATGTGTTGGCTTTTTATGTGTAAATATCAAAATACTGCATTTCCCTCATATTTGATAAATATGCTCATCATATATATTGAAGATATTAAGATTGTTAGGGTTTAGCTCAAACTTAATTCTGAGGATTTATTATTTCCCCTTACTGCAGGAGCCTCAGGGACCTGCAATCCTGTACCTTCCAAGGTGGCTGGTGTAGTTGTCACTCCAGGTTCAACAGGGAGCACTACACCTGGTGAAACAGAAAGCCTTAGTGCAGAAGAGCTTCGCAGGAGGAGACAGGCTTACTTTGACAGGCATGAAGCACTTCATTTTTCCTCACATAATGGAAATATAGAGATGTCTTATTGTTTACAGGGCTATCTTAGCAGGTCATAATGCTATTTTTTGTTTGTTTTAATATGAAGGCAGTCCCAGACACAGATGCCGTCCACCTCGCTACAGCAACCAGACCTAAAACAAACTGGTAGGGACTGATTTTGTATTAATTGAGTCATGGTTAATAATAGGCTAGTAGCACATTAATATTGAATTATTTAAAAGTGTTTTGTGTTTTTTTTAATGCATTTTTTTTACAATTTCCCTCCCACCCTAGTCATATCAATTTACCTAAACGTATTTTGCCTTTATTTCTGATCACCACTCGTGATTGAGGAGTGTCACAAAAGTCTCATGATGCCTCAGACAAGTGTGCAGTACCATCCACTCCCTTTCACCTACACGGTTCTGTACCGTGCATCGAGTCGCTCCCTCATTACCCCTCATCTCATTGGGCAGTCACGTGGTTTATTGTTTTTCTGATCTTTAATTTTTTTTTTTTTTAATGAAATGAAATTTTTTGCAGACCTTCTTACCGTTGCTAATTAAAACAATGACTTTAAAAAGTTTTTGTACCCATGATTTACTTATTTGTCTAGTTTGAAGCTGACATACCAAAGATGTGCTTTACAATTAGAAAATGACTTTGTGGTAACTATTTATTTTTAGTAATTTCACCATGCACTATAGTCAGTCATATCAGTCAATCAGACTTCATATTAAAGTCATTCCTACGCATTGGTTCTTTTTAGGAGTTAAATAACTGTCGACATGCTGCTACCTGGGTGGTCTGTAAGCAGTCCTATTAACACATTACGGTTTCAATGAAACAAGCCAGAATCATTATCTAAACATAAATAAATAAATGTGATCAGAATAAACATGTTTTTTCCTCTCCAAACAAGATACATCTGAAAAAGATGGAATAGTTTGACGTTGTGTACTTTTAATTAAACAAAATTATATGTTTTTGCAGCTTCACAGGATGGTGAAAATCAAAGCAGCCAGTAAGGGCAGTGGCTGTCGGGACCTATAGTCAGAACTCGATCACCCTCTTGCTGTTCCATCCACCTCTTATATAAGAGTGTCTTCTCCCGTCTATGAACTGTCCCAGAGCATAAAGAACGAGAAGGAACAGGTGGCCATGCACCGACCAGTCCTGTGGTTCCACTCTTAAGACTATCACATGGACCTAACTAAGATTCACTCAAAGGAGTCCCTTGTCTCTGATAATGGAGATGTGTATACTGCTATTGTTCATAGCTACATGAGGGGAAAGGGCCTCTGGCCAGTTGCTCTTACTGATGTGTGGTATATCTTTTTTTTACCACAGCACTTTTACATATGCTAATGTAATTTTCATAACACTGATCCATCATAATCCCGCCTATGGTGGATGTGTGAATGGAGCAGGAATGACTGATGTAATATTCGTGTAGAGGTCATGGAGCATTTACAGTGGAAAGTAAACTAAAATCCTTCAAAGAAGCTGACCAGGACCAATGTGTGAGTTTATTGGGTTCAGCACACCCTGTCTCATGTATTCGTGTCATTGAAGATGGGACCATATCTGTCCAAATTCTGTTTTAAATTCCATCTCTTCAGGTTGCATTTATTAAAAGGTATAGGAGGAACTTTTTAAAGAAAATAAGTTCTTTTATTTCTTACTGGACTGAAGCGATGTCTTTACATGAGCAGTATACTCTTTGTCTATAGAAAAGGCTATAATTACTGAAAGTATTTGCACTGTATAGACATGTAGCACTTGGTGGAACATGACACCTACTGCCTTTGTTAATATCTGTGTATCTGCTTGGGTTTGTGTGTATGCACATCTTGCATAAATAGCACACTTATTTCAAAATAAGTGTATGAGTGGCTTGTTGGACCCGTTTTGAAAACAAATTATATGAAAATATTGACCTCTATGTGATCTTGTCAACTATAACAGCAGACACTCCTCTGAGAAGGTTTCTGACAAGACTACATCTGTGGAAATTTGTTCCCATTCAGTCAAAAAGTGTTTGTTTCACTGGGCACTGATGTTTATGGATTTATTTTTCACCAGAAGCTGTTTAATAAGGCTGATGCCAGGGTCTGTAGACTACTGGAGCATTTCTTCACGCCTTTGTAGATTTGGCATTGTGCACAGGGTCCCAGTAATGCTGGAACAGTTAGGAGCCTTTCCTATGCCGTACACACCCCATTCTACCCAATATATTTAGCTCAGTGTCACATTTATAGCTAAGATTGGATAAAAGCCTACAGCCAGACAGTCTCCATATCAAAGCCTTGGTGGGTTGAGTTGTTCTGAAGTGCTCATCTGTGTACTTTTGTATTTTTTTACTTTTACAATAAGTCTTGGAGCAAAAACAGCTCAGCTGTAGAACTGTAAACCACAAAAGATTAAGAATGTTTTGGGATAAAGTATGTAGCACCTTTTTATAATTAGTTATATACTGTAGGAATGTAAAGCACACTGACTTTATACTATGAGGCTACAGAAATGCCTCCCCGGGAGTGATGGCTGATGCCATTGGATCTGGCAGAATAATGGACAAATCATGGTTTCGAAAGTGTCAGGTAAACTCTACAGGTCCAAACGCAAAGTTCTACCTCTAATGTTTGGAGTTTAAAAAAAGGTCCATGCATAAATAAACCCTTATTCTTTTGAAAATTGAATCAAGCCCCTACAGGCATGTTCCAAAATCTAATGAAAATTCTGACTAATGGATTTATTGGATTTAATGCCTATGATTTTGGATTTGTTTGGATATTAATTGTTCATGGACTGTTGGATGAATAAAGTGAATTAAATGTGGTTCATCGTGTGGACAAATTGCAAGCATTAAAGTTATCTAAGATTTTTTTCTTAATAACTTAGTAACCAGAATGTCAGATCTGTATTTTTTCTTTGAATAATGTTAAGAAAGCTAAAATTAATTGGATACCTTTATTTAGCCAGGGCATTAACATTATAATTCCACGTATTATACAATGTTCTTCCACTGCAGTAAAGATTTTTACTGAGCACATTCACCAAACTTCATGCTGGTTTTCCCATTGTTGCTGATACATGTAGGAATATTCCTGAGTGGGTGTTGTGTATGTAATGGATGTGTAACTACTACGATAATAAAGTGTCTCTCATTTAAGTAATTGTTTTATAAACTGTTATATGGGCTTTGTTTTATTGTTTTTAAGTTCTAATATAAGCTGTGGACATAAGACATTTTGTTTTATACACTTGGTTACAACACTTTTATGCACCAATGCTGTCAGTGTCATTCATCAATACAAATATTTTCCCTTTGACTCTATTTGTTTTTTTTTCTTTTTACTTTTGTCTCAGTGTTCTAATATATTCGGAAACAGTCTTCTGTATGCTGGACAATCTTCCAGATCAGTGAACAACAGTAATTACAGTAGAAACTTTATATGACTGTAAAACACCTTTAATTTCTTACATTAAAATGCTCAAACATGAGAGAAGCAGTATGAGAACGCTTTTTATGTGTAGTTATAAGAGTACATGTGCTTCGAATTTGCTATATGAAGCTGCATATTTGAAAGCCTAATTGTTAATCAATAATCCTCAGGGTACACTTTAGTGTGCACTTTGCTTCTCCAAATACAGGGAACAAAACAGGATCTGGCATATAAAGATCTGGCATATATATGTAAGTTTTCTCTCACGCTGATTTATATGAATCTTTGCTTAAAAGAGTATATTAGGTTTTATTATGTGTTTTAATGACGATGCTAAATCTAAATAAAAAAAAATTAAATTGTAGCTGGATTATATAGTGTGTATAGCCAAACTAAAGCCTTATTTACATGGTTCCATGTTTTTGGGGTTAGTGGGGTCTATATACTGATATATGGTGAACTATTAACAATGATTTAATTATTTGTCTAAAGACCTTATTTGTCTTTTACATTGGCACTGAAATGAAATAAAAGTCATGAGCTGTACACTTTCATTAAAAGGAAAATAGTTTTTTTTTTAAATGTACATGTATTTATGTATAAATAAGCAATGTGTATAGCAGGGATGTAATGATAAACTACCTACGATGGGATACGATTCATGATACTGGGTTCACAAAACGATTTTTCTAGATTTTCCCGAACTAAACTAAATGTACAAATATGATAAAGTTTCCTTTTAAAGTACTGTATTCGTGCTATTTATTTAAATAATAAATTCCATTTTATTTCTGAAGTAGGTACAAACTATGGAAAACAATGAGGTGTTATTTCTTTGAAAAATATAGTGCCAGTGCCCTCTGCTGTCTCAAGTGAATATCGATTCATCTTACATCTCAAGTCGATTTCAATCAATTTGTAGCTGTCGTGTGGTGCATCGTCACGTCTCAAATGTAATTATAAATGATCTATTTCTGTTAAATTAGTGTTTCATCATTGGAGTACTACTGGGCATGATCTCAGTCCACAGTAGTAGACAGGCTAAATGCCAAATTTGAACCAAGTGCTACTCTGTACACTATGGGGGTTCAGCTCTACCCAGCCCCCTTTTGTTCATACAAAAATTATATGAAGCAACAAATTTTAATTACACTTCAAACCCAGCTTTGCATATGTTTGTAATTGTGTGTGGTATGAATTGAAGTTTTGAATAATGACTTTGTTCTATGTTGCATTTTGTATATTTGTTAGCTGCTCATTCATGATGTGATCTTTCATTCTATCATTTTTCAAGGCTGCACAAATGGATTGAAATCTGGTGAACAAGGTGTAAGCTCACTGAATTCATTATTATGTCAAAGGAACCAATTTTGCATCTCTTAGCTTGATCCAGTTTGGTCATTTCCATTCTACATTTTATCAACAGCTCTCTATTATGTTTTTTTTACTCAATCTAACTATACACCTTGATTTCATCGTTTTACTTATTGTTTTTGTTGCTGTCTAGAGGTTTTACTCCTTTGCTCCTTTAACTAAATATACTTAATAAAGTATATAAAAACAGTATAAATGTGTTTCAGTAATGCTGATTGATTTAACTTTCACATTTATCTCTTCAGTTCAGAAGTCATCATGGAGTTTGGAATGCTTTTACTTCTGATCTGTGCTTCTTCTTTCACATCTTCCCTCCAAGTTAAAGACCAATGGACCCCCAACATCACTGATCTCACTTTTAAAAACACTGACTTTGCTATGAACCTTTACCGCAAGATAGCAAGCCACCATGATGACAACATTTTCTTCTCACCACTAAGTGTTTCTACAGCATTTGTCACACTCTCTTTGGCAGCCAGGAACTCCACTTATAGTGAAATCCTGTCAGGACTGAATCTGAATATGCTTGACCAATCGGGACAGCTAGAGATAATACCACGACTGTTTCAGTACCTGCATGGCAACATCAGCCAAGATGGAGCATTAAAATTAGAGCAGGGAACATCACTTTTTGTAGATCTGCATTTTCACGTAGAAAAAACTTTTAGTAATCAGATTAAACAATTTTTTGATGCTCATATTGAAAATGTGGACTTTGGAAATGCTGAAACGAGTAAGGAGATCATTAATAAGCATGTGAGGAGAAAAACCGGAGAAAAAATAAAGGAACTGGTTACTAGTATTGAACCACTGACTCGAATGATGCTTGTCAACACTATCTTCTTTCAGGGTGAGTAAAGCATTTAGTAAAACAAGCATGTTCCATTTTTTATATTTAAAGCAGATACTTTGGCCAACCAGAACTTATATAGATTATTTTGTCGTGGTATACAGTTGCTTATAGGGGCAATTTTTTATTTTAGGAACCCTAAAATATTTTTTTTTGATTAAGTTAGGTATTCTGTAAGTTGCTGATGAAGAAATGTACATCAAGATCATGATCATTCAATAACCAGCATTGCTACTTGTAGGGCATCTGAGCTAAGAAAATCTCATTAATAATATCCTTCTAGTAAAACAATGTTACATTGTGGTTTTTATTATTTTTGTTTGTATTTTTCTATGTTTTATATCGTGAGTGTATTAACATACACACCTCCCATTATATTATACACTTGTCATCAGTGTCATGTTGAAAGATACACTGTCTTCTAACAGTTATTTTATCTAGTGGTAGGAGCCGAGGACGTTTTCCTCAAGTGTCCCTGTATTTGACCTCCAGCAGGGTCTCCAATCTACACTGGGGATTTAGTTCTAAGATAGACAGTTGTTTTTTCTTAGCTCTTTGACCAAGGTCCTTCTCGCCCAGATGGTCAACCCTTTATTTAACTGATGAGAAACTTTCCAAACACAAAGCCATGTGGATACATTTATCTCTGTAGCAGGATGGTTTCTCTTGCACTGCCATCTGAGTGCTTGAAGGTCCCAAACATTCAGCAGTTTCAGTTTAAGTATGTTATTATATTTTTATTTAGGTGTATTTCATAATAACTATAAACATTCTCTTTTATCAGGGGCATGGGAGAGTCCTTTTGATCCAGATAGCACCAAGATGAGTCGATTTTTTGTAGACAAGTACAACATCGTCCAGGTTCAAATGATGTTCATCACTGATTTATTCTACATTAGCACTGATGAAGAGCTTAAGACAAAAGTGTTGCGTTTGCCTTACGTAGGCGGTGCAGCGATGCTCATTGCACTTCCTGACAGTCATATTGATTACACCTTAATAGACGATGAAATAAATGCTGAGAGATTTCTTCGCTGGATCAAGAATATGAAGAAGAAGTAAGATTCTCAAAAATGATGTATGTTGTGGAACAAAGACCTGGTCTGTAATGTAACATTAGATAAAAATTCATTTGACAATTTATTTGGTACACTTGGCATGTTTGCTAAAGCAGTTCAAACTGTGGTCAAAATCTGTTAATCAATGCTGTGTTTTAATGATTGTCAATTAAGCTTCTTGATCTTTTTGGACTTTGTATTTTAAAGTGTACAAGCTATGTGTTTAATGTACGAAAATGTGTTTAATAACACTTAGTTTCTTTTCAACATCCAAAGGAAACTGGAGGTTTATTTGCCGAAATTTAACATGGAGCAGTCATATCCTATGCATAACATTCTTCCAGCTATCGGCATTGAAAATGTCTTCAAGGATTCTGCTAATTTTACAGGACTAAGCCAAGAACCTGGTTTAAAAGTCTCCCAGGTCAGTAAGGATTTTAAAATGCAATATAGGAAGAATGAATACATGTATTATATTTATTTTGTTAGTAAATTAATATGTCATCATTGGCACAAAATGTTTCCCTGATGTGTACAGGTCTTACACAAAGCTGTGATTGAAGTGAATGAGAAAGGCACAGTAGCTGCAGCAGCCACAAGTGTGGGGTTCACACCATACTCCTTGCCAACAACTTTCATTGTAAACAGGCCATTCTTCTTTTTCATATACCAGGAAGCAACCAACAGTCTGTTGTTTATGGGCAGGGTGATTGACCCTACCCAGAAATAAAAGTTTTTCTGTCATTTATTTATTTTATTTTAGTTTTTGCATTTTACGGCAACCTGCCCCAAATCATGTATTCTTGGGGTAGGCTAGCATCTTCAAGGTATTTTTTTTTTTGTAAATTATGGAGTTTTCTTTAATTTAAACATTTCAATTAAAGAAATAAACGTTTCCCAATTCAAACAGTATTAATTAAAAACATGTCCTACTTTACGTAATTATAAATGTGCTGTACTGTAAGTTTTGATTTACAAACAGATTTAGCACACTGTATGTGAAAAGGCATAATACTCTAATCATGTATTCTGTACTTTACAGGCTATTGCAGTTACATTACACGTTCAAAGTTAAAATACTGTATATGTTCTATGTTACATGTTTATTTAAAAAAACATTTGTGTAAAGTAGATCATTTTTCATCAAAAAAGTCGAATGGAGAACCTGCAAAATAGTTCAATTTGTTCAGTGTTATTTTTGAATTTGGTCAGAATGATTTTATGTAAGCATATCAAATAAAATTTCAGATTAAAATTATGTTAAGCGCTTTCATTTAAAAACGATTATAAATTAATGAAACCGGGAGCTGGATAGCTGAACTGCCTTTCCTTTTGAATCTGGCAACCAGGTATGCTGTTACGTTTGACTTTGAAAATGGTTTTACAGGGATTTGGCAACTCCTGTGGCGTCATCGTAACAGTAATGGCGGCGCCCTCGTGTCGTGCATGTGTTTAAGAGTTTTAAAGGGATTTCGTTTAGATAGTAGCAATTCTGTAAGTATTGCTTATTTTTGTTTGTTAATAAATTCGCCATTTGTTCGAATTCAAGTCTGTTTTAAATAGAATTTAGCTATCTAAGATTAGCTGTTTTTGGTTTCATATTTATTGGCCAGTTGTAGCGTAGCGAAAAAACTGCTGCACTAGCAGGTTAAGACTCAGGTTGCCACTGTAAGTGTTTGGATTAAAGCGCCTGCTTAACGCTTAACATGTACATGTATTTTTTATTTTTAACCTTGACGAGCTTGTAACTTCTGACATAATAAGTGGACGATTGAACCATGTAAATATGGCTGGTTTATAATTACAAGCCTGTTATTAGCCAGTTCGATATGTGGTAAAACATACTAAATGTTAGCATTTGATTTAAAACAAATCTATTTTAACACTATGATGTTATAATTAATAATATAGGATCAAAGTTTTTTTTTATTTTAAGGCAGCAATTTTGTACTTGCTTGTACTTGTAGAAGTTATACTAATTTGGGGCCCTCAGTTGGTGTTTCTCTATCTCAAAAGACAACTTTAAATACACATTTAATTAAGATACACGTCTTAATTTTCTTTCTTTTTGTCCTTAGTGAAAGAAAGATGAAGTCGAAAAATACAAAAGGCAAGAAACGCTTTGGAACTTCTAAAAGGGGAATTCTGATTAAAGGAAAATGGAAAGCTGTGGAGCTTGATCCCAACATATTCGCAAGTGAGACCTTGGGAGAAGTGGTTTGTTTTGAAGAACTAACAGATTATTCATTGATTGATGCCAACAAGTTATCAACGAAGTCCCCGTTGCTGCAGGACAGAACTGGAAAAAAGAAGCATAATAAGAGAAAAGCTAGTGAAATCGATCCTGATGAAGACATTTTTGAGGAACAGTTATCTCCTTTTCAAGAGGCTGCTGAAATAGACTTTGAAGAGGAAACGGCAAATAAGCGGATAAAGAAAAAAAAGAAATCTAAAACAGATGAGACCAAAAATGAAGACGAAGAAGCAAGTCAAAGCTGCTTAGTGGATATGACTGAAGATGATAATGATCTCCATCAAGAATCTGAAGAGTGCCATGACATAGTCCCTGATACATCAGAGAAGACCAAAAAGAAGAAGAAAAGAAAGAAGAAGAAAAAATCTACTAAACAGTCGAAGCCAGCTTCACAAGCAGAATCTGACAAAGGTGATGTACCTCCATCATCTAAAAAGAAAGGTAAAAACTGGTCAAATACTGCTCTGGCTAAACCAACAGGACAGGAGAGTGATGTCTCAGCATGGAAAGACCTCTTTGTACCTGAACCAGTTCTGAAAGCTCTCAGTAAACTTGGATTTTCTACACCCACACCAATACAAGCTCTTGCTCTTCCTCCTGCGATTCGAGATCACTTGGATGTACTTGGTGCAGCGGAGACAGGTGAGGTAACCTGTGCTAAGAGGACATTATTTGCATAATGTACATTTAAGTGATAAACCTAACCACTTAGCTATGTGATCACATTAGTAATATTTATTGATTAAAATATTTATTTTTAGAATATCCTTACTTGTTGAGCAAATTCTAAGATGAGCATACCTGGTTGTGCATTCATATGTTTCTTAATTATTATTGCTTAAGGTATTAAGCATAAGGTTCACCATACAAGAGTTCTTAATTAGTAGAAACAAAAGTGTTTGTGTTTGGTGATTGTGCTTTTGTAATTTGGGCTCTTAAATTTGGTTGTTCTTAAATATTAATCTTTTGCGAATCTTTTGCAACAGCCTTTGAAAAGACTGAACACACAGGAAAGAGTTGATACATTATAGATGGTTTTCCTTGCTGTAAATGATAAATTTTCCATAAAACTGATCATTTGCATCCCCATGTACTCTCTCTGCAGGAAGTGGGAAGACTCTATCTTTTGGAATTCCAATGATCCACAGAATACTGGAGTGGAAGGAGAGGCTCAGTGATGCAAACGATGACACAGATGAGAAACCTACATCTGAAAAAGAAGTAGAGAGCATTTATTTACCTTCTCTCGGTGACTCAAAAGGTAATGAGGACGAGGACAACTCTAGTGTATTGAACAGTGAAAAAGAGATTTCAACACCGGTTGAAGGGAACGAGGAAAGTCAAGATCAGAATGAAGAGGATGACCATGATGGTGAAAGTGTTTCAGATAATAGTCAAAGTCAAAATGATGATGATGAAGGATCAGGGGATGAGGCAGGTATTATCCAAACCCTGGATTTAAATGCCAATAAAGTCGAGGAAGACCGATTGAAAAAGCCTTTGCTTGGCCTTGTTCTCACACCTACCAGGGAACTTGCCGTGCAAGTGAAGCATCATATTGACGCTGTGGCACAGTTCACAGGTCTGTACCATTATTGTTAGCGTGTTTAGCAGAACGATTCGTGCATGTGAACAGTACTGACTCTTTACTCTTAACAGGTATTAGAACTGCAATTTTGGTTGGTGGGATGGCACCACAAAAACAGAACAGGATGTTAAAGCGCAGGCCTGAGATAGTCATCGCGACACCTGGACGTCTGTGGGAGATGATTCAGGATAAACACCCCCATCTGCACAACCTGAGGCAACTTAGGTAACACAGTGACCCAGACTCGACATTTCTGTCTTCTACACAGCAAACGCAGTGCTGGAATAATCATTTTAACTCACTTAAACTCTTATCCAATCAGGATTGCAGAGGTGTGCTGGATGGACAATTCAGTCCATCGTAGGGCACACACACACACACACAAACATACATGTACCTCAACACCTACAGGGCAATTCAGTCTTCTGTTAACCTGACTGCATGTTTTTGGACTGTGGGAGGAAACCGGCACTCCCGGAGAGAACCCATGCTGACCCAAATGTCTCAACACAAATGTCTTTGTTTATACTTAATACAATGTATATTGCATGAAAAAACCCCAGTTACTCAACAGCAGGTAGCAATTGTGCTTGAAATCACATCTACGTGCCGGTGCACTACATTTGGGACTTTCAGTACTTTTACTATGCAGTGTACAATATTCAGTGCAATTAAGAGTCTGAATGTACTAAATAAGCTAATTATAATATTTGTGTGTATTCAAACATTTTGACTAAATTCACATCATTACATTTTTAGCCATTTGTCTGTCACAAAAAAAAAAAAACTTTATTCATTTTTTTGTGTAGTCAATTTGTCTTCCGCTGATGGGGGATTCCTGATTGCAGTCGAGGTGTGTGTATTGTTGTTCACCTGCTGTCACCTGGGCCCACATTTTTTGTGACTTTTATTTATGTAGTATTAGCTCACAGTAAACAAGCTCTGGAAGCTCTCCATCGCTAACATTGCAGCGGTCTTAGCAGGGCACCACAGGGGTGTGCATTTCTGAGCAGTGGCAGTTATAAACACCCAATATAATCTCAGCATCACTTAGTCTATTTTTCTCTTCAGGTGTCTGGTCATTGATGAAGCTGACCGTATGGTGGAGAAAGGCCATTTCGCTGAGCTAGAGAACCTGCTAGAAATGCTCAACACATCCCAGTTCAACCCAAAGAGACAGACCTTTGTGTTTTCTGCCACGCTGACCATGGTCCACAGCCTGCCTTCCCGGGTGATGCGCAAGAAAGGAAAGAAGTTGGAGCAGCGCAGTAAGTTGGAGTTGCTCATGGAGAAAGTGGGCATCAAAGGCAAGCCCAAAATTATCGACCTGAGTCGTAAGGAGGCCACGGTGGAGACGCTGACCGAGACTAGAATTCACTGCGAGAAGGAGGAGAAAGATTACTATCTCTACTACTTCTTGTTGCAATACCCTGGACGCACTATGGTGTTCGCCAACAGCATTGACTGCATCAAGAGGTTAAATTCACTTCTGACTATTATGGAATGCATTCCTCTGCCATTACATGCCAACATGCACCAGAAACAACGGTTGAGGAATCTGGAGAGATTTGCTGAGAGGGAGAGGTGAGTAAGGAGGTTTTCCTGAAGGGTGCAGATAGGTTAATGTACGGTGTAATTAAAGCTTATAGTAAATTATATCTATAGTTAAAAGCTTTGTAAATCCTTTTGGCTGCTCGCATTAGGGTTCACTACAGCAGACCATGGTACGAATGATTGATTGGCATAATTTTTACACCAGATGTCCTTCCTGGTGCAACCCTAATTTATCCGGGTTTGTGCATTTTAATGGCTATGGTGGCACCTAGTCGATGGTAGCACTGTCGAAGGGAGTTCAGACTTTCACTGCTGGTGAGAGAGCTGAAAATTCTGCTGCTCTACCTGGTAAACTAAAGGTTTTGTCTTAAGTAGATTTGTATGTGAAGTGAAAACAGCAATGCAGCAGTTAGATTGGCATTAATGTTGTACAATGCTGGGAAAAATGTATCAAAGGAAGATGGCTGTTAGAAATTGGTCAGTTGTTTTAAAATTCTTAAAATTTCCAAGAAACCTTGTAGTATATGACTGACAACAATAAAGACACTTCATAAAAAAACTTTGTGTTAGCACAACCTCTGGGTATTTGTGACCTCCTTGAATCAGTCTAATGGAAGTACACTTCAACCCTTCCACTTCAATTCTTTAAAGCTCTTGAATGTTTGCCGATTTGATCTCTATGGTATTTTTTTTATTTTTATTTTTTTTTTACAGCTGTGTCCTCCTCACAACCGATGTCGCTGCGCGAGGGCTTGACATTCCAGATGTTCAGCATGTCATCCACTATCAGGTAGACATTTTCTTTTCGCATAGTTTTCTTATTTATGTATTTGCTCATAAATACTAATGATTCATATAAAACTTAACAGGTTCCACGAACATCTGAGACATATGTCCATCGCAGTGGACGAACAGCACGTGCTGCAAAAGAAGGTCTTAGTTTGCTTCTTATCGGACCGGATGATATGATGAATTACAAGAAGATCTACAAGACCCTGGGGAAAGATGAAGACCTTCCTTCGTTTCCTATTCAGAACAAATGCATGGCTGCCATTAAGGTACTGAAAACAATAATTACTCTCCACTCGTTAAACATTTGCTTGAGTGGCCCTTTTTTCTCAAGAAAACAGTATGGATTAACAATAAATGGTATTTCCTGATTTATGTTTGAAAGGATGTTGGACACCTGACCATGACCTTGTTTTAGCTATACATGTTTATTAGGTTTCTTACATGTAATTATGTGTGAATTTGTGCCTATTTAGGCCAAATATCATTTATATGACTGGGCATTGATGTTGGTCAGGAAAGCCTCAACTGATATTCAAGTTTTATTATTATTATTTTTTTAACCAAGCTTTTCTTTTTAGGCCTTGCATTGTGCACAGGGTCACAGCTATGCTGAAACAGGACACTGTTTTTAAACCCTTGCTGCAAAATTGGATGCATAGAATGTCCTTTAAATAATAAATGTATTACATCTGTTTGCAATAGCTATGGCTAACATTAATCACTAATTTGAGTAATTATTATTGTTAATTATTGACTATTTCTTTAGGAGCGTGTGGATGTGGCCAGGAAAATAGAAAAGATTGAATTCCACAACAGCCGGGAAAAGCAGCACAATTCTTGGTTGAAGCAAGCAGCAGATGAAATGGAAATAGACCTGGATGACGACCTGCTTATGGGTTTGTAATACCAGCATTTATCTATATAAAGAGTTGTTCTGCAAAATCGGTTAATATTTAATGTTGTTAATCAATTTAATGTGTGTGTTGCAGGACATGGCAGGGATGAGGAGGATGAAAGGGGGCAACAGAAGCTTGTGAAAGGCTTAAAGAAACACTTGAGGCACCTTCTCACACAGCCAGTCTTCAAAGTCCAAATGAAGACTAAATACCCCACTCAGATGGGCAAACTTCAGTTGCCCGAGCTTCCCATAGCTAATGAAACCGCTTTAATCAGTGTGACCAATCAAAAGCAGAAACAGCAACAAAATAAGAAACAAAAACAGAAATAAACCCTGTAGTCATTGATGTACACGGATCATTTGTTGAAACTTCAAGAGTTCAGTTTGTACCCTTTTTAGTTTGTACCATGATCTCCGACAAAGCACAGTAAACAGATAATTCAGGCGAGTTTTCTCAGGGTCCTTTATTTTCTTCTGACAGTCCAAAAACATGCAACCCGGTTAATTGAAAACACTCAGTAGGCCTATAGGTACCTAGCTACTAAGATGCATAAACCAGTGCATTGTAATGCCGGACTCCAGCCCAAGTTTTGTCAGGAAGGGCACCTGGTGTAAAAAACTTAATCAATAATGCGGATCACGGTCCACTGTGGCAAGCCCTAACTGGAGCAGCTAAAGGAAGAAAAAATGTGTATGAATGCAGTGATTGTAATGCATTCCCACGCAATCTAGTCATGTATAGTTACATGCTTCCATCTGACAATGACCTGTATGAGGCAGATTCATATGGAGCTCCATTCTGCACACTGAGTGTCATGCATCCATTATGCTCCATCTCATTGTACTCGTGCTATCAACCAGCCAGCAGAAATCATGATTGCAGGAGTTAAAAGAAATACATCTGGCTTTCCATCTCCAAGTCTGTCCAAATAATGGCAGATAACTCGAGTTAAAAATGTCAGCACCGGGAAGCTAATTTCTTTTACCATTGCGCAACCTGAATGCCAAATTATGTAATGATTAACAGTTCTCCAAATGTGGCTCTGCGCTGTTTGGTCCTCTGTGCTTGTAAAGAATGTCATAGTGTGACGTCTTGTAAAGAAAATGCAGGGAAGGTTTGGATCCTTCAGGAATAGTGTGGTAATTTAGATGATGGTCACTCCCCTCCATGGAGACAATGCACAAACTAACATCCAGCTCTTCAATCAGAGCCAAGATCTCCACATGATCAAGTCAAGTCAAGTCAAGTCAAGTCAATTTTATTTGTATAGCGCTTTTTACAATAGACATTGTCACAAAGCAGCTTTACAGAGT
>JAYDZG010000011.1:16673308-16687525 GCA_034509265.1 Microcambeva bendego
ACATTGTCACAAAGCAGCTTTACAGAGTTTAGGACCACCAGACCAAAACCCCCCATGCCTCCCTCTCCCTCCCTGATCACACTCCATTGCCATGGTTTCAACTTCCTAAAAGATATGGCTGTCAGTGCTTCTGTTAAAACACACCATTTTAATGTAGTGTCTGATGATATTGTGAAGATAAAACTGACCTGAGTACAGTAAACCTTTAGGTTGGGGGCTTCCACAAAGTTTTCGAAGAAATCTGCATGATTCTGAAGGTGTGCTGATGTGAGCAGCCGTAGGTACATCACCATGTTGTCTGAAGTGGCCTGGTCATTAAACAGCTCTAAAAGGGTCTCTTCCCTTTCATCTGCTCCAAGTCTATCAAGTACACTGAGAAACTTGAAGAAAAAAAAATACAATTTTGGTTGTAGATCATCAAAACAATTGACAAATTCAAATACTAATCTACCCGTTTCTGTGGTGTTAATTTTAAATGAGTTAAAATATAGCTATATATTTATGTGGCCTAATGTTTATTTATTTAGTTTTGTTTCAGTCTTTGCAAATACTCTCAAAATATCAGCTAAAAATGTTAAACTAAATTGTTGAAACTATTAATAAACAGGTCTTGGTAATTCCTTTCCCTGACTTGTTCAGGTATTCACCGTCAGCCATGTTACAAATACCCCAATGGTCCCTGCTTTTGTCAAACACAAACATGACAGTCACTACCATTACATGTCCATAATTAAAGAAAACAATTCCTGTGTTTTGAGGCTTTTGTAAATACTACATTCTACCCAATGTATTATTCTAACATTCTTACACTAAATTTGGATGTATCATCAATAATGAATAATGTAGCAAACAAACAGCTTCACTCAATATTACTGCTCATTAAAGTTTGTTTTGAATGATACATATAAACCAATACAGGGTCAGATCGTTCCTTTCCTGAAACTTACATAATACAACTTTAATTAAAAACCATCTGGAACAACCGGTTCATGGTTTAAAAGCAGCAAATAGTCTTGCAATACCTGTAAATGTTTTTTAGATCATCACTGGAAATTTAATAAAACATTAGGCCATGGCAATGGTGAAAAGTTAAATGTAAAGATTACATCCTGCAGACAAATGTTATTGAATAATGTATTGGTGTACTCACAGTTGTCAAGTAATCTTGAAACATACTTTCTTCATGGCCGGCTGTCAACAAAGTTTGCTTACTTCTAATTACTTTGTCCTTAAATCTGAAAAATTAAAACCCATCCACTGTACTGCTTAAACAAATCTAAACATGTAGGTCAATGCTATGGTAATTAACCAAACATACCTTTGCATAGCATTTTTGTTGTACTGCAGTACTTCTATAAGACTGAAGCACAAAGCTCTATAAAAACAGTTTCCATCTCCTTTTACTCTCCGAATGAATCCAAAGTTACTGCAGATGTCCTAGATACAACAAAGCACAGAAGTTAATAGCCAAATTACTTTACTTTCAATGAAGTATTTTCTATCTATCCTGGTGGGAGAGTAGGTACTATGGGCCTGATATCAGTTCTGGCCACTGGTCAGAGAGGTTCTGTGATTTGTGCCCGGTGTTTTAATGTAGGCTCCACCTGACCAGGATAAATTGGTTCAAAGAAAAGAATATACAAATCCTACCTGATATTTTGTCCTCTCTGACTCTTCCATTACCTGAGCTGAGGTTGCCTCTCTGATTGAGACAAATTTGAAGTCGTCCATCTAAAATGTAGTTTCAAAACAGCAAATCTGTTGGTAAATGTCAATGTATAAACATTTTTTATGCTGTTAATGGTACATTCTGAGCTTGCTATCAGTATGTAATTAGAATTCATTAGAACAAACTGAAGCATTTTCTGTTACTAAAGACAGCCAGGTCTTGAGTAGCCAGATGTGTAGTCTATCTGTTAAGGACTGATGGGATGTATTTTGTTCACCAAGGTTTTAAAGTCTGCCTTAAACATTATATTTATGAAAGAGACGAATGTTGAATTTAGTGATGTACACTAACACTTAAGGGTTACATTCACACCACAAACCCACGGTCAGCTTTCACTTTAAAACAATGGGCGCCATAATGTTACGTGAGAGGAAATACAAAATAATGTGAAACGCTTACATTATAATCTGCGCGATATCATTTAGTTCTCACAACCATTCTCTGAGTGGTGTGTTTGCAGATCGCACCACAATAACCATGTCTCACCATGACAAAGTTCACCTGAATCCCCTCCAAGCCTGTTAGAAAGCAACCTGAACCATTTGAGTAAATCCCACCAGTCAGATTCACATGTCGTCACATTGACAGGATGTACGGAACTAATATTCTTTTAAAGTGGCAGGTGGGAAATAATACATCGCAGAAACACAACTATACTATGAAAGCATTGTAATATTATTAATGTTTTAATGACGAGTTATAATGTGTTTACACTCGAAACAAACTTTACATTTTCATGTACAGAGCGTTTGTTGGCGCGATATAGTATTGAACGACAGAGGGCGCTATTATCCACGTCTAAACACAGGACAGTTTCGGTATTTTTCTTATTTTATTATGCCAACCACAAATCTACATTTTCTCCAGGTGCCAAATTGGTGAAAAGGCTCTTCCGACCCCCATCCCCAAACAGTAAGTTGCTTTAAGAATAACTCCAACCTTTTAAACAAGTGTGGTTGATTTAGACATACAGTACTATTGTTCTTACGAAAGCTTTAGTTTATTTTGTCAGACATATCACAGGCTACATATGCACAGATATGTACAAAATATATAGTATATGCACAAAATATATGTATACATTGATTAAAGGACACATTTACAACACATTTACAATCAGGTACATATTTTCAGGGCCAACATTTTATTATATTAATTCTATTAATGTTCTATTAATACTTGATTGAAACAGGTTAATTGACCACCAGCAACAATTACCAGCAACAAACATGATTATGATATAGTATACAAAATGTCACAAAATTATTTTTCAGCTATTCCAAGTGTCCTATTGCATTGTTTTGGAAGAGCTGATAAGTTTACTTCCTCCACTGCTTTTACTACTGCTCTTCAGATAAACTATACTGGAGGAGTTACTATTCAGTGATGGTCCTTTCCTTCTCCTGTCTTGGCTTTTCTTTGTCTGCTCTGAGCTTGAATCTGTCATCTTTAGTACTCTTCTTTCAGTATCGGCCTTATCCAAAATGAACTCCTATAAAAATCAAACAATATTTTCAAACAATAGATTTAACTGAAACATTTAATTATGTGTAACGCATACTAATAACATGTGCCATGATTTCAACATTACAGAAAATAATACCTTTATCATATCCATAATAGTCAGTATGTCCATGGCTTCTAAAGGTCTGTAATGCTTCATGTGGCACTGCTGGCCAATATTTTTAACTGCTATCAAGAGAATCCCAGTCTCTTCATCCTAACCAAAGTACATTAGACATTATTTGGGGACACAACAGTATCAATAACTTGCCTTAAAAGTAGATAACATATATTATATCCATTCATTAGACATCAAACCTGATATCTGGATTGCCCTTGCTGGATGTGCAGAGTCATCTCTAGGTGTTTATTCCTCTCTCTAATTTGATCAAGTTGAGTTTGCAGCTCTGCCAAATCCTTATTGATCATCTATCCCAATAAATAAGAAATACTGATGTATTATGTAGGTAAAAGAAACCATGCCATCTAGATTTACATTCATGATCGTGTGTATTTTTATATTTGTGTGTATTTTTATGTTAACATTTTGAATTTTGATGCCTGCACCACATTACAAAATTGTTGGGACAAGACAAAATAATAAGTGAATGAGAGTCATCCACTTGAAACATAATCTTGAAATGGTCTACAATAAGCAATGTGAGTTTGTACAGATGAGGGAATCCTGAAAAAACACCCAGAAGAAGATAATCAGACATTGGTGACCACAGTGTCTGCACCGACATGAATGGCCATGTCAGAGAGAAATGACAAATGAAAACGAATCTTACAAGTCTCTGTGTGTTGTGCTTCTGTTTGAATGACTCCAGGTGGTGTTGGCTCTGGTCCATTTCCTCTGCCAGATTGGCTAGACGTTGTAGCAAGTCCTGCTGACTGATGGTCAAGGTCTCATGTCGTCTTATAATAGGCATAACCACAGAATCAGTCCCACACTCTAAAAGGTCTGAACATATGGATAGCCATTGTTAATGAATAGATATAACATAACACAAATATACAAACATACATTTACACTTGTATTTCTTACTTTCTGGAAGTAACTCTAAAATCTTCATCATGAATTCTTCATAAATCTTATACTTGGTCACTTTTTCTTTTAGATTTTGATGTCTATTAAGAAAAGAGAAAACATTAGTCTTATGTATATATATATATACATATATGTGTGGGGATACACACAGTTGCAAAATTATACAACATACACAAACTGCTCAACAAATGGCCAGTCAGTGGTGGATTAACTTCAAGTTTTATGATGTTATTGTGACATTTTTGTGTTTTTTAATTAGTTTTTTGCTCTTGCAAATACTGCAATTACCTTATCTGAAGCTGTTCAAGCTGTGCAAATAACTCGGATCTCTCTTTATCCTTCAATACGTTTAGTTTTCTCTCGACTTGGTATTTTTTCATAGCACGGCAACGTTTTGCCTCATTTTCCTCTACAAACTTCTCAAATTTTGTAGCCCTCTCTTTTATCTATGAAAAGCACATTTAGACCTAAGTGCTGGGTTGAGATTACACATGTCAATAGCAAATATTAACTGAAATCAGATAAATCAAGCAAAGGCACAATTAAAAAGGACTAAATGTGCAGCTTATTAACTTCGTAATTTAAGCCTACATACTTCTAGTTGTTTTTGCAAAAGTGCTGCTCTTTTTTGTTCCAGATTCTGCATGCGCTCTTTAAACTCCAGTCGTTTCTGCTCTAGCAGTCTGTCCCCCTCATCCACTTGCACCTGTGTTTTCAGCACCAGAGTCCTCTGAAGAGTGTTCGCACTGGTCTTCAGAATTCTGTTAGATGACTGCACAGCAACACAGAAGGTTAGTATGTGTGAAAAGTACTTTATGTAAGAAACACTGTTTATATTTGCATATCTGTACTGCCCCAGACGTTTTATTTTGAGTTGTAAATACACTCAGTTGTTTTTGTCATTTGCCTTTCAGTCAGTTTTTGACTAACATGTCAAATGGATTCAGGTGTACAGATGTATAGGTGTCATATCAATTGCAGATACAGTAATATCAGGCATAACATTATGACCACTCAATAATATTACTTATCTCTTAATCACGGCACTTGTTATGGGGTGGAATATATTTTGCAGTGAGTGAACATTTTATCCTCAAAGTTGATGTTAGATGCAGGAGAAATGTGCAAGTTTAAGGATTTAAGCAAATTTAACAAGGGGCAAATTGTGATGGGTCAGAGCATTTATGGTCTGTGGTGGTCTGTATCTATCATAAGTGGTCCAAGTTGTCTTAATGCCATGCCTGATTGGTGTAAAGCACAATTAACAAATAAACTTTTATTCACATAAATGGTTTTATTGTTTTATTATTTTTAGTAACGTATTAGACTTTGTAATTTCAGTTTTTTACCCCATACGACATTTGTATTAGGTATAAACACACATACCTCGGTTATGACAGGAATGTGTTTGACATTCTTGTCATGTTCTTGAAGATTTATGGGTTGAAGATTACTGAAGAAGAAAGAACTATTATCCAAATGACCTACATACGTTCATGTAAAGCTTGCAGATACATCCTGCAGGAATTTACAGAATGTGGCCAATTCAGGTATTTTATTCAGATGAATCTTACCTGCAGTCTTCCAACTGCGTAACAAAAATATTGCTCAGTCTGTTTTCCACATTCAGTTGGAAACGCGGATCGTCATTATTCAACAGTAAAGGAGAAATAGTGGCCATTTTTACGAGGTTACCTGATTTTCTTAAATTTTAGGATGTAGATTGTAAATAACAAAAGTGCAGCTTATCATTAATACAAAATAAAAAAGAATAATAAATACGTGATTCCTGCCGCGCGGTTTTTGTGTTGATCCGTTGCTAGGAGACCCCGGGAGCTTCTGTTGGCATAGCACCTGCCGGGAAAAAGGGAGGGAGGGGGGGGCGGGGTCCTCTTGAATTTCAAAAGCAAAGTCATGTTATGTTATGAAGTGTTTTATGCTTGGTCATATAATACTCCTGAAAGATAACGATTTCTATGGAGAGAAATAAGTGCCAGCTTGAAATGACAACGCGAAATGCAATACTGTATATACATGCCATTGCTTTCTCACAGCAGTATGCTAAATATATGCCACGATGAAAAGAAACCCCTAATACATTGTTAACAGAAAATATATATTGTGAACCTTCGTAGTTAAACTGGGAATTACTTTACAAATCTGATATGAATTTATGGTAATTTCGCCAATGCATGGTTCTACATATTATGTTATGGAAGCCTTAAATAAATCGTTTTCACCCAACCCACGGCTGGCATTGAAGTCGATTTAATGTGCAAATAAATCGCCTTCTGTACTTATAAAAGCGACAGGCGCAATTACAGTGATTCGCCTCGGCATGGCGCTCACTCCTCTCAGAACATCTATTGCTATGACAGGCGGACCACTAAAGCGTTATATAAGAGATAACTTCATGTTTTTATAGTTAAACTTCACAGTTAAGCTTCACATTTCCAATGGGTTTTATGTCGCTTGGCATTTTTACTGCTAAGAAAACATATACATTTGCATACAAGAACAACAAAATGCTGACTTTGCGTCAGAATTTGTCAGGTTATATTGACTTGCACCGTGCACTGTTAAAACGTGCAAAAATTAAAATCTCCACTACAATGGTGTAATGTATAGCTCAACCCCCTAATAGAAAAAAAACAATACAGAACGCTGGAAAGCAATTACTGCAGTTGACTGCATAATTATGACAGAAAATCAGCCATTTTTTTGGAAATGAAAAATATATGCAAATTCTAGCGCAAGAGCTTGAACGACAAGAAGATAATGTAATAAAGATATTGCTTTTTAATTGGGCACGTATTACATTACACATCTTCCCTTGTGACGCTTCAATTTGGCACTAATCCCTCTTCTTTATGGCGCCATTTAGTGGTGAATTGTGATGCTTCATCTGTTACTTTCATTCAAACGTTGATTTGTGCAACTGCAAAACATAATTTAATAAGTGGATTGAATAATAATAATAATAATAATAATAATAATAATAATAATAATCTAGGTCCTTTCTGTGCAAAGTTTGCATGTTCTCCCATGTCCGAGTGGGTTTCCTCCGGGTACTCCGGTTTCCTCCCATAGTCCAAAGACATGCTACCAGGTTGATTGAAAACACTGAATTGTCCTGTAGGTACCTGCGATCAGGGTGTTACCATGTGCCCTGCGCCTGTTGAAGAGCTGTGATAGGCTCCAACACCCCTCCCCAACCCTAATTAGGATAAGGGGTTAAAGAAAATGAACTGATCTGATGATAATATTGAGTTTCGAGTTCAGGTAATAGCCCAATGCTCCACCTGAACGCTTTTTAATATAAATAAATGTATGTTTAATAACTAATAACCCGCAATTTACTTTATATCTAAAATGCAAATAAATATCTTAATATTTCTTATCAAGGCAGATTACAATGGTTAACACCATTTAGAGAGGCATGTTTTATCTGTGAAATACCAGGCAGCAGATGGAATTAAAATAAATATGTTAAGGCTAAGACTAACCACCACAGTTCTTGTCCAGAACTTCCACACTAAGGGGCTGGGCAATGGCTTAACAGGCAGTGCTAGGGCTGCACAACTCCCATAACTTAGGTCTGGTTCTTGTGTTTGCTTACTGTGTCAGTGTAGGAGTGCCCCGACCTACCTCAACATTCTGGTTGGTTGACTGGCTCTACATTTACTTTCTAGTTTGACTGGCATTTGAATATTCTTATGTGTGATGTCTCATAGTCTCTGACTGTATTGTATTGCTTTCTAGCCTCAGCAATATAATAATAATAACACCAATACCACTATTATTATGTATGTCAAATCTCAAAGATTTAATCAATAATCCCATACTGTTCTGCAAGCAAAACTTTTCACAAAACTTTTTGCAGCCTATTATCTTAGACTTTTCACAGGACTTCTATAGTTTACTTTTCACTCACTATTTATCATTACAGAGGAACATTTGAGATTGATGGTGCAGCAATGCTGAGCATGTCCTTAAAAGGTATTTGGAGCTCAGGCAGGGCAGCACGGCCTGTCAGCTCAGCCAGGGAGTGAAAACTGGTTTCTCATATTCACTGGATGAGACCATAGTAAGTACACATATTCCAAAAACCCTTTTATGTTAACAAGGAATTGTGCTTAAGGCCTCTTTGTCGTGATACTTGTTTGGTTCAAACATAAAACTGGGTGTGCATCTGGCTCGTCTTTCTTTCATGTCTACCAACAGACTGACTTATGTGTGTGCAGTAAAGGTGATTTGATAAAATGCTAAATAAAGTCTCACCATACTGATAGCCAAGGATCTGGCTAGACTTCAGAGATGAGGCTATTTCCTGGTGCATTACAAGACTTCTGGATTGAGATTGTTGATTGCAGATATCGTCGAACTTGAATCTGCCTCCAGAATTGTTCTGCACTCGATCATCTTAAAATGCTGCTTATAAGAAGGTAAGTTATTTTATGCAGCTAAATCGGAACCTGCTAAACACTGATCTTATCAAGTTACTTGCACACAAAATAAAAATATTTAAGGTTTTGGTTTAAAAAAGTTAAATAGTGAAAACTTATCTTTGGATATAGATTGTCTAATAGTATTGACTTTTGTCTTTAGTTTGTAACCTATTAAGTACCTATTACGTACATTGTGAAGCAATACATTAATCAACTGCTGCAGTTGAAGTCATTGATACAGACGCCTGTATGTCATAACAGCATTATTAGCAATGGCTTTCAAATGGTTTAAAAAATAAACAAATGAGAAAATATGAGTTAAACATTCATACATTTAAACTGGGTTAAACACAAACTAATCTGTTTGTAAGTATAGGTATTTCTGTGATGTCCATTCACTGAGTGCCAGAGCCTCCTAATTTAATGTCTGTAATTAAACCTGACATTAACTAATGAATTTTAGGGTTAGTCTGATTGCATCTATGAAAAAAAAAACGTTTGTTCTTGTTGTTGTTCTGGTTGTCGTCATGGTCATTGTATTTGCTCTTCATCACAGAACATCCAGGCTATAAAAATGTTTCATCTTACTTCTGCTGAGCTTTTTACTTTTCTACTTAATTATTGCTGGGCAAAGCATGAATAAAGTGTGTGTTTTACGTACTTGAAGTTTAAATTAAACAATAGAAATGTATTATTAGTATGGTAACACCAGCATTGAAAGTCTGGTTTAGAGCTTGGTGTTGCCAGCTGGGTGCCACCCTAGCCACTAGGATGAACAAAACAGTCCATTGTAGTGAAGGTCCCAAGCCCGGATAAATTGGTGCTTGCATTTTTAACAATGCACACTAATCTTACTGTATATGGTAATGTAACTCGTGGCATATATTTAGAAGTCCAATTATAGGATGTCATCTTCATGAGTCTAACTATGGAAAGCACAATCTGTTATCAGTCTTTTTTTAGCTGGCCTGGACTACTTCCAAATGACTAGCAGATTCTCTGACATCAGTCACTGAAGTCATGATATATACTAAACTCATTACATATTGGCTTTTATGGATAATCGTACTAGAACATGTGAATTAACAGTGGCAGAATGTTAACAGTTTATGTTCTATTATGACTGTACCGCTGTGCAAAAAGTGAGGTGACTGAAGACCTGACTTAACCAGCCTGTTGTAGAAAATCCTGAACAGTGACCTGAGAACAACCCTATCAAACACCTTCATGATGAACTGGGAACATTGAGATTGGACCAGGTCTATGTCCTTTATCAGCTTGTTTGTCTAAATGGTCACATCCACTCCACGGATCCAGTCAAAAATGCCATGGAAGGCAATATTGCTGCTGTTTTAACCAGAAAGAGAAGAGGTATTTCATATTAATGCACATGGTTTTAGAAAGGAATAAACCAAGACGTTTATGATCATATTTCATTCTTTTGGTCATATAGGTTTACAGTGTAAAAGCTTGGATCACACATATGTCACAGGACATTAGCTAACAAGAAGATAAACCTTGTTAAACTTCGTTGCACCTATAGGGCAAAATTTGAAAAACTAGTAAACACCAGATTTGTCTGGTTAAAGATAGATTCTGACGGTTTCCCAGGAAAATTCCCCTCTTGAGTTTTGTAAGTTTTTCTATATTTCCCTACTCATACAATGTCTGAGAAACATGTAGGAGGAGATTGGTTTCATTTTCTATTCTATGCACAATATCTGTTGCCTTGGGGGTCATGTTTCCACCATTGCAGTATATTCCTTGGAAGCAGGTTCAAAACATCAAATCAGTCAGAATCAACCAGATTACAACACTTCAAAAACTGTACATTTGAAAGCCAAACTAAACCCAAAATGCAGTGTTATTTGGCCCGGCAGTACAATGCAATTCATCTAATTTCCATAAGAAAGAAAACAATAGCTTTTGTCATCCTTGCTAAATGTTTAAAAGAACACTGAGTAACATCATAGCCTGTGTTAGGGGGTTAGAAAAAAGTTTGAGAACTGCTAGTTAAAAAGACAATGACAGTGCTTCACACATTTTCAGTGAAATCACTAATATTGTCTGTTAAATTGAATGGAATTGAATTTAGACATAGTGTCCTAAGTAGCACTGCTGCCTCACAACATTTACATTTTCATTTACATTTTCAGCATTTAGCAGATGCCAAAGCAACTTACATTAGTTGCAGTATACTGTCTGAGCAATGAGGGTTAAGGGTCTTGCTCAAGGGCCCAACAGCAGCAGCCTGGCAGTGGTGAGGTTTGAACCAGCATCCTTTGGATTACTAGTCCAGTACCTTAACCACTAGGCTACTGCTTGCCAAGTAGAAGGTCCTTGACTCCCATCTAGTTTTACCTGAGTCATTTTTGGAGTCATTTTTGTGTCAAGTCTGCATGTTATCTCACGGGAAGTTATGGTTTCCTCCCACAGAAGACATGCAGTCATGCTCATGGGAGGTTAATAAATATTGATTATCTTCACTGTGAATCCTTTTGGCTACTCACGTTGGGGTCAGCACTGCAGATAATGTGGTCCACATTATTGATTCAGCATGGTTTTTATCCCAGATGCCCTACCTGACACAACACTTTGTACCAGAACTGCAATGCACTGGTTTGGCATCCTAGTGGCTAAAGTGGCAATGGCAAGTTTCGAACCGAGGAGTTCAGACTCTCTGCAATGGTGGGCTAGCAGAAAATCCTGCTACACCTGTGCGCTTAATTATACTTACTGTTATGGTAATTTCTAGAACACTAGCAATTCTAGAAAACTCTAGATATATGAGGTGTCTGTTAGACAACCTGTTACCAATTTCTGCTATCAATGAACGATGAAGCCTGGAGCCTGCTGCGCTCAACACAAAAAGCGCAACAGAGCGCCAGACCACGCCCACTTCGTGATGTCATGTCTGATAGCGCGAGCAGCTGAGTGCTTGTTGTGACTCGGTCACTCAGACCTCCCCCACAGGACATAACTAAAATTACCCAGAAGAACAGCTGAGCTCCTGTGCGCTCCTTCAGCACACAGTACCATCTTCCTCTCGGTCCCTCGGTTAATCTCTGCCTCTCACTCAGACTCATGCACAACTGGATGTAAGAGAATGACTCGCTTCAGTTATGCGGAATATCTTTCTTTATTTCGCTCCAGTGGTGTGCGGAGTAACCGGCGCGGGTTTGACAGCGGGACCCTCACTGACGTCACTGCATCCCCCTCACAGTAAGTCTTTTGTTATTGCTTTTGTCTTAAACACATGGTGACAATGAAAAAGCCACAGGGCTCCAGTTGGACTAATAATATGCAGTGTCCGATTTTAAACAAGTGATAATTAAGGACAAACTATCTGCTTTAAATTATTCACAATCTAGGTCTGTCTATATCTATTCCATGTCTTCAGATAAAAGGATATGGTAACTAAGAAGTGAATGGCATTTATATTAAAGCTGTTCCACAAATGTAGCTTTTTAAAGTTAGCTTTAAATATCTTATATAAAATCTTATATAAAGTTGTGGTTATTAATGTATTCATTCATATGTTGGGCTTATTAAATACAATATTTAATTTACAATAGTTTTAAATAATAATGTAAAACAAGAACATACATTGAATCTGGGGAAGGAGTTTGTCATTCCAAAACATTTCTGACATGTCAACAGCTGATGGGGTCGCTGATAAACATTATGCAAAGTTAGTAAGTGCAAAGTGTTTGTAATTTAACATTAGTATATTGGCCAGAATTAGAACATATCTGAATATCGATGGCACGTGGACACAGCTTATAAACAAACACTTCGTTTTATACCACAGTTGTTTATAAAATATGCAATATGTAATATTTTTGTATGAGACACTTGTCTGAATCTATTTCTTAACCGCTCACTGATTAGCCATAACATTAAAACAAAATAATATTTTGTATCCCTTTAAAATGGCACCTGTCAACATGTAGGGTATATAAGGCAGCAAATCAACAACCAGTGTATTTGTGTTGGATCTGTGCAACTTTAACAAGAACCAAATAATAATGGCTAGATGACTTGGTTAGAGCATCTCCAAACAGGTCATATATATATATGAAAATGACCTCAGGAAGTACAAATATTTTAAGATAATAGCCATATGTCATAAGACATTTTGGAGTATGAGGCTTTGGAGCTACAAACTGGTCAAGCACCTGAAAACATGAGGATCAGAGCTGGACTGTGGAGCTAGGCGGTCAATGTGGTCTGGTCTGATTAATCACATTTACTTTCACATCTTGGTAGAACTTTTGTTTTGCTTACGTGATGAAGAGTATTTAGTATTTACATGCATAATAGATGTTAGATGTTGGTAACATTGAATCTTCTATGCATTTATGAATTTTTAGTGTTGATGATCTAAGTCATTTCTGTTTTGCAGGGATGTGGAACCAATGATTCTGGCGATTAGGAGAGGAGATGTGCAGACAGTGTCTAAACTGGCTGATTCCATATCATGCATTCAAACACATTCTTCAGTGGATGATTGGACAGCTTTACATGAAGCAGCACATTATGGACAAGCTGCCTGTGTTAAAGCTCTCCTTAAAGGTTGGTGGAAGCAAAATGTGCACAACTCATGTCTGACTCTGGGATATTTGCACCAAAGTCCAATTTTCAAGATGTCCTCCATTAAAATCTAAAATGATTTGCCTAATAATTTTACAGAACACAGAATATTAAAAATATATATATTTAACTGCCAAAAAAGAAACATACATGGTTGTTAACATGATTGTCCTGCAGCAGATTGTCCTAGGCAAAAGCCAAACTGGTTACTGTCTAAGAATTGTGATTTGATTTTCTGGGCAGTCTGGTCAGTAAATACATGGCACTTAAAAAGAGTTTAAAGCCCTTGTGTCATGGACTCTACCAGTGTGTGGCCCCACCTTGTGTTTTAAGGTGTTGCCAGACCGACCACAATCAGGATGAAGCAGTTATTGAAGCTGAATAAAAAGATTAAAATGTTATAATATGCTGTTGTGTCCATTTGATGCATGGCTTAGACTCAACCATATTTTCTAGACTCCTTTTTTACTAATAATGTAAAATTGTGTTATAACTGTCTGCCAACTGCCTCATGCTGTCATATGAATCCATTAGTATTTGAGTATAGACACAGATGTAACAGGTATTTTCAAGTTTTTGCATTACACAACTTTTTCCACCACGGAAATAATGAAATGTGATCCTTTTCCTCCTTAATGTTTTGAAACCAGCTTAAGGTCCTTAACACTTTGTACACCAAGCAAAATAAATTATTGCTGTAATTGTTTCCTTTTTACATGGAAAGATAAACTTGCTGAACAAGTTGTGCTTGAGTTATATGACAGGTAGGAAACAGCTCGCAATTGTTTTATATATATGTGTGTGTGTGTGTGTGTGTTTGTGTGTGTGTGTTCTTCAGTGAAACCCTCTTTAGTAGATAAGCGTACCCTACAGGAGCAGACTGCTCTACTGAT
>JAYDZG010000011.1:16697007-16713344 GCA_034509265.1 Microcambeva bendego
GACGGGAGCCGGTTTAATACGCATGCTTGTCGTAGCCAGGCTCCACTTTGGAATGATTTTAGGGACTTTATGTTTAATTAAGTGCCACAGGGGTGTAGGCGAATATTTGCATTTGTGTGTCTATGTTTTCAGGCTTGATTTAAGCCTTCTAGCAATCCAAGTACTGATTACTTGTTCCATCCATCCATCCATCCATCCACAGCACTTGAAGTACTTCTAATGACCAGGAGGTTGTAATATGACATGTTACAGGACCAACTGTTGACCACTGACCTGGACCAGATAATCTCGACAGTGATCACTCAGAGAGATGAGTGAATGATTGATGGCTGAATTTTATTGTGAATCACTTTGCATGATGCTTCACTATGTATTTATTTCTCTTTTTTGAAATAGATCTAGGTTAGACCCGTCTGTGCAGTTTACATGTTAATGAAACTTTAATGAATGTAACCAAAAGTGTTAAATCCTAATGAACAAAGAATGTTAGCTTGTCTCTCATTGACTGACAAGAGTCAGATCTTTAATAGAAACACAGGAAACCATTTGGCATCATCATGTCTGTGGCTTTCACAGTGATATCACACGAAGAGAATGATGTGAGAATATAAGTATGGGAATCATTTTGCCTGCTTCCATTATGGGTCCCTACTGTGGATATTGGTCCACATTATTGATGTGCCAAATGCTCTTCCTGACACAACCCTCCTATTTGTCTGGGCCTGGGTTTACGCATCCTGGTGGCACCCAGCCGACCTGTAACAGATGCAGGCAGAAAGATTTTTTTTGTAAGATTTTTTTTGTATATTACAACCATGACTGGGCTATATTGCTATTTAAAACCTGAAAGAAATTATATATATCATTCAAAAATGATAAAAGAATCTAGGGCTGGAGCTATCGATTATCTTTCTAAAGACTCCAAACTTGGATGTTCGTGTAGACAACTAACTAGGTTTTCAGACAGACCCTTGGTGGTGCAGAGGTGTAATGCACTAGTCCACTACAGTTAAGATCAGGGGTTTGAATCTCCCTACTGACCAGCTCAGCACATTATTATTATTATTATTGGGCAGTCCTATATATTTATTTTGATACAACAGTCGTGCTTTACATATGCATTGATTTAGATTGGGTTTTATTGGGTTTATCCTCTCATATCGGCTAGTGTGATACCAAGGTGAGGGTCTGATGTCTCCATCACCTTCAGCAGTCTTGTATTTATTGGGGTTGCAATAAATAAGCCAAATAAAGCCAGAAAGATTTAGTGTTTAGAGCCAGGTGAGCTGACTGCCATGTGCTTTACTTTATTTTTAATGCCCATCATTTGCTTTTATTCTGCTAGACTGTTTTATGTGTATAGACTTTTCATGTTAAGAATGATTTGCTCCCACCTACTCCCAACTACCACCACAACCCAACTTCCCTAATTCAAAACCATTACTAACTATATTGACTAATCATTTTGGATATATTTAGCTGACATTTGCTTGTACTTCTGTATCATCTGCTAATGAGTAGTATGCCACTTCCTTTATATTAATGGCTGGATCTTGATATCTTTGCACAATGTGGTTGTGATCAAAGCATCTTTGGAAAAAAAAATCCGTTCTACTCAAGTCCTTGTGTAGGGCGGTTAAGAATCAAAGCCAGTGATGTCTGCTAACTCCTGAAAGCTCAAGGAGGACCCATATATTCCCCATATATATGCTACTCATTACTTGCATGTTTCACTAACTCTTCTTCACACAGATTTAACTCACACTCTTACAGATACACTCACTGTGTCATTATGTCAGGCTCTGCACTGCCAAGCTGTCAAGTCACTGGAGAAACCCTTGGGGCTTCTGGCTTATGAAGTGTTTCCTTACTGCTTTGGCCTTCTTTTAGCTGGCCTCAGACTCCCTCTTCGTAGGTTTAAATGTTGCATGGATCTTTTTTCTCCATAACTTTTGCCATCATTGCTAGTGTTGCCGCCCCACGTTGTGAATGAAAGGTTAGCATGTGCCATTGTCCAGTCAGTGCAAGTTATAAGAAAGGTGTTTCCTACCAGCATGTTATGGAAAGCTACGCGAAGCTCTGAATACAGTGAACGGTTGTTACAGTGTTTGTGTTGTCTGTACTTATCTTATTCACCTGTGATAGACTTTTCTTTCAAAAGCTTTAAGTGGTAGCAGGTATCATATAGTTTTTGACAGTGCTACCCTTCAGTGCTGCCCAGTTAGTACTGTACTGTTAATAGCTCAGGCATTCAGGAGACGATTATAATATTTAAAAAACTCTAGCTTTGCTCTCAGTTCAATCAAGTGCCAGCTGACACATGAAATTAAATGACGTTTTTAACCAACATTAACTAGACAGTGAATTCATCGTTTATTTCTCCCCTGGTGTTCACATCCTCAGTGATTCATTTTGTTTACACTAATAACGAGGGCTAAGTGGGTAGCACTGTCGCCTGACAGCAAGAAGGTCTTGGGCTCGATCCCCAGGAGGTGTGGTCCGGGTCCCTTGTGTGTGCTCCGGTTTTGGAGATAATGAATGTAGCCGAATTGGAAAACTTGATGGCAAAATAAACAATTTGGCTTAAACCCCCTGGAAATGAGTGAAGCTGTTGATAATTTCAACCTCTTAAATGGATACGGAATAGGATGCTTCATTTAAGGCACATATTCCTATTCTTCTTGTGTACACACACTCACGGCGGCCTAGATGCCAAGTGTCCCCCAGAAGGGTAAATGGTGACCAACATCAGTTGTGTTCTTTTATTCTCCTGTTTACCGTGGCACTGTGGGTACTCAGCGGTGGGTACAGAGCCAACCGTCATGCCACTTTATCACGTTCTAAGGTCCTTCACTGATGTTAACACAAGTATGAAACGAGCGAACTGGATAGCCACCAACTCAACTGATCTCAAATGTTTAGGGCAATTATGCAAGTTTTATTTAAGTCAGGGCTGTGCTCTGCTGCTGTAACATGAACTTGGATGTCCAGTCATAAGACCAAACCTGATCTGTCTCGCTGCGCTCCCCCGCTCGACCCCCATTTGTGGAATGTCCGTGTGGCTGTTCCTTTCTAGAGCATATCCCCCCTCCTCAAACCCTCCATACCATGTCAGCTTTTCACCCATGTCATGCTAAAAGGTTAAAAATGTCATTAAGATTGTCATTAGGTTGGTATTTAAAGGACAGATGGACCAGTGATGGCTCCAAGTTTGAGGTATTAAACTAGTAATCGAAGGTTGCTGGTTCAAGTCTTGCTGCTACCAAGTTACAACTGTTTCCTGTGTGATGCTGCTCAGCATGTTGTTGGTTAAATTGAATCTTATCCGTACCGGTGAGGAAGCTAATCGGCTTTTTTCGTTGCCGTGACTACCATTCTTGGTTGCCTCGGTCCGGGATTGCTGGTCATCTCATTACACCTCGTTTTCTCTGAATGAGTTTCATTCTGCATAGTGTCACTCAGGTGGGGAACTGATCTGTCATGCTAACCCACCATCGCTGAGATCTGGCTTTGATTTCCAACTGCCCGGTGTCTCACCTCGGGTTGCCTGAGGAGCTGTGGTGTTCCTGCCCTGTGGTCAGTGTTTCTTGGTGGTCCTGGACACTCTCCATCCCTGACCTGGATAAAGCAGTTGATGGAAATGAATGCATAGATTTTTATAGAAAACTGTTCATACAAGTCTGTACAAAATAATACACTTAAGTCTCTTTAAAATCAGGGGTGTCAAACTCTTATTCACTGAGAGCCACGTCATTGCATAACGTCCTTTAAAAAAGATGTTGAGTGTCGATTGTTCTTGAGTGGTAACCTGCTCAACGTGTTCTCTTTCAGACCATGCGAAGACATCGTAATGAAGTGACAGTCGAACTGAGAAAGGTAAGATCTTCAGTTCTCTTAATGTGTATTGTTGAATGACCAGCTCAAAGACTATTACCGGAGATAGAGGATCTGATCTGATTATTTGGGATTGGATGTGGCTGCATTGAAGGGGTGGAGGTGGGTGTATGGGTAGGTGGATGAGTGGGTGGAAAGAGCACGGATGAGCCGCTGATCTGAGCTCAGTGATCACGATGTTAGAACGGTCCTGTTGGACTGTGTAGTAAATTCGCACTCTCAAAATCAAAATCTGTTCCCGTCTGGAGTCCACCATGTCGAACCCTCTGGGGTTTCAGACACAGGATGCAGCACATTTTAACAGGGGACCGGATTTTGCATAGCACCCAGATTCAGGATCAGATCCTCATTCTGTAGAGCACATTTGTCCAAGAGCTCCATACCCGACCACACAGCAGGTCTAATCCCAATAAAAGGAACCAGGATTTTGTACTATTGTACTTTTAAAAGTTAGCAAATGAAAATAGCAAAAGCGAAAATGTCTTCACCCTTTTTGTCTTTGCAGAACAAAAGAGACGAGCACCTTTTGAAAAAGCGTAACGTCCCTCAAGACGAAAGTCTCGAGGACTCGGACGTAGACGCCGACTTCAAGGGGGTGAGGATCTACCCCACTCCATCATTCTTAATTCTTTTTTTTACCCTCCTTTCTTCTATGCCTGTCAGTTAGTCATTTAAAGGTGAAAGTGATTAAACAAAGTTGTAATATTCAAAGTCTTATACTTAAGCAACTTAAGGTCTGAATGCTTCTAGCTGACTTGGCTATAAATGCCATGGTAAGAAAGTAATGACCATTTATACTTCTTTTAAATAAGTAAGTTTAATATTAAGAATATTAAATACGAATTCTTGGAACATTATATTGAGAATATTTTTCCAAATTATACAAAAGTGACGTTAATGTGAGAAACCTGTGGATTATATAATTATTTACTGGTTATGTCAATACTTACCATTCACAGGTAATTAAACACGTTCACCTTTTTTACAAACAAAATAACTATGAAGCGTCAGTGACCCTGCTGTGTCTGCTTTGATCGCCGAGGATGTAATGTAGTAAAAATGAAGGGAGCATCGCTCTAGCATCGTTAGCCAAAATATCTGTTGCAACTAAAGTTATTTCATTAAACGTAATGTAATCTAATCAAAGTTACAACCAAACATGTTATTTCCTTTCAGGCTTTATGCTCATTCGTTTAAAAGCACATAAGTGGATGTAACTATTCACCACAAGACGAGTGTGAAATAAATTAATCTTCTCTTTAAACTGCAGACGAAGGCTTTAGTTTAGTCATGCGAGGATGTTTTTTTTTTATTTGTATAAGATATACTTAATTAATACCTAAATGAGTTATCGCTTAAATGGCTCAGTCCTCTTTTTGCTTTTGGTATTCTGGTTATGATATTGTTCTTTTTGCTTTGACCTGCTTATAAATGCAGTTCTAATTATTGTAATTTGAATCAGCGGAGGTGGATTCGGGTGAAGCCTCTTGACTATTCCTTTCATTCTGTCATTAATGTCATAAATCATTTATCTTTCACTGATTATCTCATTTCTGATTTCGCTAAATTGTTATTTCTTCCTTGTCTGTTTCTCAGCAAAATGTAACACTAGATGCCATCCTACAGGTACGTGACCTAATGCCAGTACGATTGTGTGCTGATTGATTAGTAGCTTTTAGATGCCACGTGGGCTGCACCCACTGCCCACTAAGCAAAGTATTGAATAACCTGTAATTATTGTTCTGCTTTTCCTTTACTCTGTTTCCTTCTCCTGCAGAATGCCACCAGCGACAATGCAGTAGTACAGCTCAGTGCTGTACAGGCAGCCAGGTTAGAGATGATCATTATTATCATTATTTCATGTCTGTGTGCAGACCCACATTTCCAGGATGCACATACTGTACGTGCACAGGGTTGCCAGATTGAAGTGGATCCACCAACATGTACACAGGATAAGCAGATGATGTTAATAATGACTTTATTATAGTTCAGTTATTCAGTTATAAAAATCAGTTATTATAAAGAGAAAACCACTCAATCACTTTGTGGTATCCGTGTATGTCGAGCTTTAGCTGTCAATGTTTTCTATGTTCTCTCTCTGTGTGTGAGTGTGTGTAAAGCATAAAGCAGAGCTCATGATGAATATGGCGAAGTGTCCACAACTTATTAGATTAGATTATTAATCTATTATTAACAAATGCGATTAATCGTGATTAATTACAGCCAATAGGTAATGCAAGTAAAACGTTGGAAATCGATTATAAATTACATTTGATGCTTTATTGAGCTGAAAATGTGCCAAAACATGTTGATGGCTGTAGAGAACAAAAAGTGACAGCCATTAAAACTTTTTCATGCAAACCCCACTAATATTAATACATGAATACTGTAACATTTATTCTGAATGCCATGATATATTTGCATTGTAAAATTAATCTAATCCACTCTTTTCTGAGCAGAAAACTACTCTCCAGTGACCGAAACCCTCCCATTGACGACCTGATAAAATCTGGCATCCTCCCCATCCTGGTCAAATGCCTGGAGAGAGATGACAAGTGAGTGTTTCCGGTACAAGCATCACGCCGAGACAATACCTAGCTCGCCCAGATAAGCGAACGGCTTCTCGTTGTGCGTGAGGTAGAGCGGAGCGATGAGGGAACAGGCGGAGACCGAGATGAAGGGAAAGCTGGACTGTGTGTGTGTGTGTGTGTGTGTGTGTGTGTTTGATGGTTTACTGTTTCATGTAAACAAGTTCTATCTAAACAGTTTTAATGATTTAAATACTATTTAAGGCTTCCAAAGTTTTAGGTAAAAACTACAGCATTTTTTTAGGACAAAACAAATAGGTAGACATGTGACACAGTTTTAATCTAAATGAGGTAGGTATATTAATAAGGCTCAGTATTTACCTGAAGTTCCCAAAGGGTCCTGAGGATTTACTGACTGATTTTTTAATGTCTTGAAAAATTTCTGTCTTGAATAATTGATTATTAATCCTTTTAACACCAATAATGTGAATCATAATGTAAATAGTAATCATATTAATAATGCAAATAATAACAATAACAACAAAAAATACAATAATAAAAATAACACTCACTGTTTTTGGGGAGACGCTGTCCAGCCTGACTGCCCTCTCACTGCAGTAGTTTAACCACTTGAACAAGCTGAATGAATATAAACTTGGTGTAGTTATGGTGCTTCCTTTGAGCCAATCAGCGACCTCAGTCCCCCCCTATGCCCCCCAAGGAACCTAAGCGCTCCCCGCCAGCGGATTTTTCCTCCTCGCATATTGTTGTCATGGTAATCCCTAAAGATAAAGACCCGAATAGATGCGACATTTTTGTTGCATCTTTTGTCCAATTTAATTTTCATTCCATACTTTTAATAAATATATTTGATCAAACCGCACAAATGCTTAGTTCCAGCATGAACGATTTGAGTAAAATGTAAAGTTTTAGTGCAGACTGTGAGTGCAGACATTCTTCATAACTGCACAATGCGCACTTTTCATGAACTTTTAACTGTTCCGAACTAACCTCCTTTACCTCCAAGTGATGTCAGATGCTGTTGGATTTGAAGAGGAGAGGGGTATCCTTAAAAAAGCTGGGTATAACCATGGAAAGGGAGCTTGAGCGCTGAAGAATCTTGTCTTTTCTGTTTGCCCCCTCAATCGAGCCGCACAAAAGCTGAATTACTCATTCAAACCTGGCCGGACAAAGGCGCAGGAGCTTGGATAGCACTCTCTGCATTTGTAGGCAAACATTTAGAGATCTAAATCGAGTCGTCGTGAAGGAGAAAGAGTTAGACAAAGCCCATAGAATTGCCATCAGCAAACATTTTCCCGTGTCATATTAGCGGGGTCTCCATGACTCCTTCTGCCCGGCAGACAATAGCGCAAGTTTGCACACTCGAATACTGTCACCCTGCCAACGGAGCCCGGGGCCACAAACAGGACAATCCTCGCGCGCAGAAAAGCACGGGCTCTGCGGGGAGCGCTCGCGCCAGAAAAGAGGAAAAGGGGTCTTGTGAAATGCTAATTGAGCCCCGTCCCACATGGAGAAAGAGGGAAAGGGAGCAGGATACCTTTCCACCTCCTTCTGACTGAGGCCTATTAGTGCTGTGTAGAAGCAGCTGTCTGGACAGAACACTGCAAAACTACACCACTTTAACATCACACGGTGGTCCTTGTGTCAAGTACCATATAACTAAAATTCTTTATTGTGCATAGAGCATGGAACACTCTCTACTAATGCAAAATGGGAAGAGTTTCACAATGTTCTACTTTTTAAAATGAACGAAAGGAAGGTAATAAAATACTAGCAAAGTTGAGGTTATGCAATTTGAATCGTAAAACTGTACAACTGTAAAACTAAAATGCTGCAGCATGTTAGTCATTGTTAATCTATTATACAGTTATGGTAACTTTTTAAAAGGTATAATGCTTTGTGTAAGTACTCAAGTCTGTTAACATTTTAATCTATATGGTATTTTCATCTATTTGAATGACTTTTAGATTTACACAGGTTGTCTTTTAACCAATACCAGTTTAAACCACCTTAAAATGTCAAATAGCAAGGGTACACATCAATAAAATAGCATACTTAAACCTGCAGTTTCAAATATATTTAGATAAATAATAAATGAACACTAAGAGAACACCTTTAAACTGGTGATGTTGTGCTAGAATGAATAACCCTGAAAAATGACTTGATATTTAATCTCTAAATCACTAGTGGAATAAATGGCTTTAAATTACAATAATGCATGATAAGACCACAATACTTTTTGAGTAAAAGTAAGAAAATAAGGATGTGCAGTTTCTGAATTTGTGCAAATTCAGACTTTATAGACAGCAACATCCCCATTGTTTACATGTGAAGTCACAAAATGTGTACAACAAAAATATGTACAAAATATTATATATATATATATATATATATAGTATGCTGTCCAATTTTCTTTCTCTACATGCCTGCATAGTAATTTCTTTTTATGTTCTCACTATGTCTGTCTGTATCAAAAGGCCAAATAAACAAAAGCATTGCCTATTCTTGGCTGTATGGCACTTTTGATCTTTTGAAGTGACAATAAAAGGGAAAATAAAAAGCATTATAGTCTTATAAACCCTGCCTTTGCTTGACAGTCTGTGGAAGATAGATGGTTGGACTTAAGGACAGATGATTGATTTATTGTCAAATAAAATACATGGTAAGTGGTGCAGAACAAATCAAGATCTGACATTTCTAAAAACTAAAGGTTTTTAGAAACTAATGGTAAAACTTACATGTGTGAGTAAATATACTAAGGGTACAAATATAAATATAAATCTACTGTAGTGTAGATTTATTCTATATTTCAATTTTAGATCATAGTTATACCACTCAAAACCATCTAAAAAGCAATGCCAGAACACAAACAAATATTTCTTTATTTAAAACAAAGAACAAGATGAACCTGTGATTGATTAGTAATTTAACTCCCCTGTCCCCAAATTGTCAGTGTTATTTTCATAAATTCCCCAGGCGTTCTCTCACATAATCTCCTCTAAACAAAACTTTCTCTTTGACCTGTTTCCTTTTAAATACTACACACATTTACAAATCACTGCTTCCTGTACATTATTTATATTTTGCTAATGTCCCAATGTTTTTATAATTTATTAGCAGCTGTGCTATGCATTTCAGCTTAAAGAAGCTGACATTTAATTTTGGTCAGTGTTGTGGTACCTTATGCATTAGTGCATCAGGATGTTTTAATTTGCATCCACTGTTACTTTAAAACTTTTTAAAGGCTGCAAAGACAAATGCTTAAAATTGGCCTTTTCGGGCCTTTTTAAGTTGCTCTGGATCAATATTCTAAATGTACATGCTGTTACAGTAATTACCCTAATGAAACCCATGTCAAAGTTAAGTCAAAGTCAAACTGCTTTTTATTTGATGTCCAATATTCTTTGGTTCAGAGCCATCAGAATTACTGCTTTACCATTACCTCCCACTAGATCGCAGCAGATATTTACTGATTATAAAACTACTTCCAAGCCACACAGATAATTTGTGTAGTTCCATCTTAATTGTGTAAATTATGTCCTTGGTATTAAGACATGGTGGCCCAGCTGGTAGTGTGAGTACCACACAGCAACATAGTTCCTTGATGACTGGTTTGATATTCAGCTTTTGGTCATTGTATTTATGTACTTGTTACTCTAAATTGCTCCAGGTGTGGTTTTTGTGCCCCTGTGATCATAAAAACAGATAAATGAATGAATAAATGAATACCACCATCAAACAATTACACATGTAATACATTAGTGTATTAAAATTTGTGTCTTTTGTCGAATCAAAGTGTGTTTTTCTTCAACAACCATAGCATCATAAAATGCTAAGTATTCTACTTCTTAAAACAAAGTAGTTCAAATTGTGTTCTCTGAGATCAATTGTCACCCTATCCAAGGATCATTACTGCTTTGTCCTCAATGATTGCCGGTGGAACCACAACCCTAAAACAGTTAAATGTCTAAATAAATATCACAATGTATTAATATGTACTTTAAAAGGTTATATTCTGTACATTAGCAAAATGTGAATGTCTCTATTGAAACATGGAGGGCAACAAAGAATGGTTATTGTTAAGGCCATCATGTGTAGTTTAAGGTTTATGACATTTAAAAAACCCTTTTAGTGGTGAACAATATTTGACAGACCTCATTGCTAAGCAGTGCTTTTACCCGGTACTTCCTCTTGGGCGAAATAAGATTAAGCTGATGCAACAGCAGGAGTTCTAAATGTCAGGTCTGCCTCTCACTCTGTCTTAACATAATGGTCTTGCAGCTCGGTTATTAGGCTTGCATATTGTAAAATGGCACAGGTACCCTAAAGCAGTCCTCCATTCCAACCCACTGTTTTTGAACTTTCAGCTTTGGAAATTCCAGAAAACTATCAAGAATAAATTGGAATAATCCCAGATGATTAAACCATAATCTTAATAATCTTGTCCTTTTCCTAATCAGGGCAATTGCTGTAGATTGTTTACCAGAGAGACGAATAATTATTACACAAGTAATTTACATTGATTGTGTAATCATTTATAAAGATAATGTTTTGCTACCCTTATGAATTAAATACATTTCAAGCAGAAAAAACACCAATCATGCATCAATATAACTTTTACATTAGATCAGTTTGTGCAGATGTACATGTAGTTGTTGCAAACAAAACACGTTTAATGATGCATTGTTCATGTGTCTTATCAGATTTTTTGTTACAATGTCTCAGGCAGTTTTAGCTCTATAATGCAACACACCTCTGAACACACAAGCTTGCTATCCTAAGATGCCCACAGTTTCCATTTATATCATGACTCTAATCTAAAGTTGACTCTAAATTACTGTTTATTCAAAATGACACCAAATGAATAATAATGATGAAATAATGTTTATCAATACATTACAAGTCATTTACTTTTAATCTTGTCAGTTAAAAGAATATGTTTAATAAATATCATAACTCACACTCAATAAAAGTGCAGAAAATGTTGGCTTCTGCACATGCTTGGGAGCACTTCATTTATTTCATTAGGTACTCCTAGGGTGTCTCAGAAACCTTATCACCTTAACAATCGTTTAGTGAGAATGAATAACCGCAATAATGAATGGATGAACAGATGACTCTTATTGCCCTTTACACAGCTAAGAAAGTCTTTACCTATTCGTGTGCATGTTTGTACAGTACTCTTCGTATACCCGTTGGAAGTTCTTGGGGATTCCCAGCTGTTTTTGTGCACTCCTCAGCCAGCAGTAAGCGCACTAGCCGGACTGGCATTATTTCTGTATTCGGGACATACAACGCAGAAGAGAAATGACAGATGCGTAGATGTGGAAGATTACGCAGAATGGAAATGCATCCACATAGTGCAGCTAAAGAAGACGACCACTCTCATCTCTCGCTTTATACACATTTGCTAGCACTTGCCGAACAGGAAAGTAAACGAGAAGGGTGAGGAGAGCCACACGCTTCTGTCTGCTTACAGATGCTCAAGCAGCGGACTCGACCTGCCACGTCCATGGATGATCTGTGCTAAACTCGGGAAACTTTCTGTAGGAGACCAGATTGTCGGAGAATATAATCTATCATGTATTTTAAGTGTTCAGTTTAACGCTCGAAACATTAAGTGCGTGATGAAAGGCTGATTTTTCTTTAAAGCGCTCTACATCAGCATCAGCACCTGCTCAGTCCCAGACTGCTCGAACGTGCATCTTTTCACAAGACAAAGAAAGGAGGGATGCTGATCCAAGACAGAACAAGTTTTAGATCAAGGCTTCGGCCATTTCTGTTAGGACACAGCTTTTTCATCTTGATTATTCTCTCTTTTTTCTTTTTATGTCAGGTATGTTGATTTTTTTGGGTTGATTGTGTTTGTCATGGTGAGTTTATGTTTCTTAAAACTCATTGGATTTTTTTTTAGCAAACTAACCTTTTAGGGTTTAGATCTGATATGATATGAAATCCTACACCTGTGGAGGAATTGCAAAATGTTTGACCTGTGGGACAGTGTAAGTGTAATCATGTATGATCTTTGATGTAGAAAGTTAGAAAGTTAAGATGAACAACTGTTTGACTTTTGTTTTAATTACTAATAAAATGTGGTCTGGCAACTAACATTCTGCTTAACACAACAAAACATTGATTATCATTTTCCGTTAAATTCCTTTTACATTATGGAATTGAGAAGGCATGGTGACTGTTCACAGCCAGAAGGTCTTTTTATTCCCAGATGAAGCAGTCCAGGTCCTTTCTGTGAGTTTGCATGTTCTTCATATTTGTGTAGGTCCCATCTGGAGACACTGTTTTCTTTCCACAGTTTAAAGACCTATAAGTTATTACAAACTGATAGTGAATGTGTTTGACATTGTACTTAAACTAATGAATAATTTGTAACTGATCATGAATGCTAAGTTGCTGTATGGGCCATTGCCTGGTATCAACTTGCATTCAACTTCTGTTAAGCTAGCTCATTATTTTGTTAATGTATACAGTTCTTCAGCCCATATGGGATACCCAGTCACCTTAAAATGTGATTACCTCTTCATCATGCTTCCTAGCTGAGACAAAATTATATTGTTTTTAGAATTTGTACTTGAGTCGTAAGCCACGTTTAAACTGTGAGTGCAATGCAGTTATGGCTTATACCGATAGTATTATTATATCAGAAAAAACTACATTTAGAAAAGATTTTATTTATTTGTGATATTGGCCTACACAGACAACTGTACCAGAAGTTTGGTTAAATATTTAAGTAGTATTTTGCCAACTTGATATGCTATGCTGTTTTTAGAAATCACTTATTTTCTCTATGCCTTTCCAATAAATATTAATATTCCAATACAATATTTAATATTTTTGTGTGATATTAGTTTATATAGAATAGACGGTATGTGTTTTTTGTGGTTTAGGAAAGAATTAGATCTTGATTTAATTGAATCAATGCATAAATCTGGATAGTTTTTTTTTCATGTTCATATTACATTACATTTTTAATGTTTTACACAAATGCCCACACAGATTCTCATAAGAGTCTTCAGGCACTTCAACGGTCAAGTGTAAAGTGTACTCCACATGTTCCAGTGCCCTCCCACTAGCTCCCCTTAAGGCATAGAAAGCCTATTCTGTGTGTGGGAGATTCTTTTAGAAATATTTTTACATTTCGTTGTGTTAAGTTTAACTATAAATGCAGAGAAATTATTTGAATAGGACATTGAATTTTGTATACATGAATCAATGCATCTGCTTTCATAATTCAACATTTTATTAGCAGTGAAATAGTAGATCTCACAGAGCATACCATCCCACACATCAAACCATATTGTATATGCATACTCTGTCAATGTGTTTACCTCTTTCTTATTACACCTACTCATGCTAATCATTTACATTTTCACTCCCCTGTTATTTCTCTCAGGCTGAGCTTCAGAGGTCATGCTCACAACCTGGCAGTCAAAAAGGAGGTGAACACTGCCAGTTGCTTTGCCACTGCAGGATTTATCCACCTCTACCTCCTCCACCTCCACCTCCACTCCCCCCTCGGCTACTTATTCACACAGGTAGGACCTTCAGCAAGGACAACAAATGTCCTCACATCAGGGGTCAAAAATTCAGGCATGTACATGTCATCATTTGCTAAATGTGGCCATGAATTGATTCATTGTCTGTTATACCATTGCTGGAAAGATGCAGGAAACACTGGTCGGCAGTTCATCACAGGAGATTTGTAGTATATTATTTTCATAGTTTTAGAATGCAGTACATTTTGCTCAATACATTTGCACTTGTTATTTGGTTTTCCTCAATAGCTAAGCAAACATATGTAATTTGTCTTTGGCTTGTGAAGGTTAAGATGTTTCTGGACACCAGTACAGAGCATTTCTCTAGTTTTGTGGAGTTTGATCCACCAAAATCTGGAGGCGTGATTGGGCATGTTTTGGAGAGTTTTTCATCTATTACAGAAATCAAAGCATTTTTTCTAATCCTGTGCAGAGAGTGCAGAATCAGTGGGACAATCACGTACAGCTGCCCTTAGGGAGCTCCGCATATGCCTGAAGCAGCTTGTGAAATGTGTGCCTGCTTTGCCAGGCACAGTGGTTAGCTTTATATGCAGGAGCTCCTCATTAAACCCTTAGATGAGTTAATAATATTAGTGGTTTGTTACACAATGGACATAACAAACTGACCAGTGTTCTAGTCTAGTTTTAAAACTGAGCTTGAACAGTAGGAGTATTATTATTATTATTATGTGTGATTTATGCCTATATAAATTTAGATTCACTGTACCACAAATTAAAATGGGAAAGTGTGTGTCAAATTATTGACTATGCTGGCTGATTGATGATGTGTGCACAGAGTTGAGAAATAATGCGACCAGAGTGTGGCTCTCCATGCACAAAGCTGATCCATTCACGAATTCGCCTCATGCAGGTAAAAGAAATGCAGTCAGCTACTGCACGTGTTGGAGGGAGGTTGTGGCGTGTTGAAGGGGAGTAAGTGCCCACGCCCTTTTGAAGCCATAAAGCCTCTTTTATGAATGCATGTGTGTCTCTGGAGATCTGTGGATCTGTTTATTTAGTGAAAAGAATGTTTGTAAGGTCAGCCACTGATTTTGTAAGAGAAAGGCTTGATTCAACAGTGTTGTTTGATGGGGTTGAAGGTGGGGCTTTGTACAAGCTACTGGATTTCCTTCCCTCCAAACCTTGTCCTTAGGGACCTCACTGTTCACAAGGACACAGTCATACTTGAAGAGCAAAAGATTATCCCCACCTCAGCGTAGCATTTATTTTCTATTTTAGTAGTGTATGTTTGCAAGTTAGAGTGGCTGTGATACCGTGTGGGTTAAAATAAACTTTGAATGCGTATTTTACGTTTTACACCTGTGAACTTTTGTCAACACATAATAGCAGATCAGCTTTTATGAAGTGACCCACACTGACCTTGCCTCTTACTCACTCACACTTTGTGTTTTTAGTTGCTGAGCCTCCTGTTCTTTTGCCACAACCATGGTGGATGGACTTGATCGTGGTGGGAACAGTAGGATGCACTGCAGCTTTCTTACTGCTTTTAACTGTCCTCCTTTGTTACAAGGCCATTAAGAGGTACAGCGTGTTCAGTCACTATTTGCTTTTAAGAAATACATCTGTAAGTGCTCTGAATATAGCTTTAACATCTGTCACTTATGAAAACCTACCTACATACAGTATGTTTGTTATTCAGTACTAGGTTAAGGTCTGAAAGCATGGCTGATTAATGGACTGTCAATCTTCATATATTCAGTATTATAGCATTAAGTACATTTGCGGACTCAAGTATTTCACAGATTTGTCCTTGGAACCTAACTGTTATCATGGAAATATGTAACTTTAAAGCAAAAATATTACGAAATTTTACTAATTTTGTAACATTAATATTAGCATTAACCAAATACATTTACTTACACCAAATAAAATGTACCTGCATACATGACAGTACACACATATCAGGACAACCTCACTACAGAGTTACAAGCCGATCTGGGTTAAGTGGTGTAAAAATGTAATTGCAATCTCTAAAGTGTTTTTTAGCTGAAAAGCAAACCAAAGTGTTAAGTGCTGTTATTTCAGAGAAAACTTGATTTTACAATTACAAAATTGCTTTATTAATCGAAGCTGTTTGCATGAACACAGTGATTCAGAATGTTCCAACAAAATATAGCTCCAATGCCTATCAATGCTAAACACAACGATTTCAAGTGTCCCTAGAAAGTGAGCTTCTGAGGAAAAGAACTACTACAGTTTCTAAGCCTTAACTACGCCTTCACCCCTGAATCAACCATGTAGATTGGTTGTTAAGACAGCTGCCCCTTCATAATCACTGTGATTGGTTTGTTGTTTTCCAGCCAAAGCCACACTTTTAGCATTA
>JAYDZG010000011.1:16719739-16731528 GCA_034509265.1 Microcambeva bendego
CTTTTAATGAATGGGAGATTTTAAAGGGCTCTGAGTTCAAACAATCATGGCAGGCACCTGGCAAGGGGAGTAGATGACACACACACACACACACACACACACACACACACACACACACACACACACACACACACAGAGGGGTTTAGAGATGGCGTAAAGGGTGCCTACCGGTAATTTCAAAATGTGTAGGGGAAACTACCAGAATGCATTGAGAGAGATGAGGGGGTTGTGTATAGAGTTGAGCAAAAATATTTTTATTGTCAACAAATTTGGACCCTGTTACACGTGTATTCAAAAAATAAAGTTTTATAAAAAAGTGGCCAATACCATTTTCTATGGCAAAGTGACTAAATTGTACATATTATTTTATTTTCATTATACCTAATACATAATTTAAATATGTTGTAATTGCCATACCCTGTGTGTGTACTTCTAACATTTAAAATGTTTACCAAAGTGAAATGTCATTTCCAATTAGTATTATCATTATGCATACTCTACATCACATCCAATTTCTTTGAGCGCAGCTGTAATTGTGTTTAAAGCATTCTGGAGAAAGCAGGCCTGATTAATGTGGATAATGTGGACCCAATTTTCAGGTTTCAGTTACATTGTTTACCTCCATTATATACCAAATTGATGGATGATGTTACCAGCCCTAATTTTTTGTGACACACAGAACTATAATTGTTCAACCAGCTTGTGGTGATTTTGAGACTTTCAGTCCTAAAGAAGTTGTGACAATATGTAAAATGCTCTTTAACCTTAATATAAAGATGTAACCAAATAAATAATACATTTGCAATTTAAATAAGATGTTTCAAAAGTTGGGACAGTTGCATAATTACCAATCACGTTTCATTTTGGCTGATCTAGTTACAGACACAATTCTGGCAAGTTAGGCAGACTAGGCATTGACATTGACTTCATAATGTACAATTTAATTTTGTCACTTTGACCAACAAATTTAAAATCAAACTACAATAAGTCAAACAATACCAGTGTGTGATGTATAATTTAATGAGACATTCCACTTATTGCTCCAGTTTTGACCTTTTTTGGTTTGTTTCCCTGCTGTATGTTTTGTTAGTAATTAATCCTATGGGTAAGCCTCATGTTGCAGTTTACTTCTTTTGCTATTAGTTTGTTTTTTTGTTTTTAGCATTTCTCGCTCAGCTCTCTCTCTATGTCTCTTTGCTTTGCATATTATCATTTCTGTTATTAACTTTATTCTAAATTAATCTGTTGTAAGTAATAAGACATTTATCATCAACACACGGATTCTGCCAGTTAAACCCCAAAGCAGAATTACCAGTACCCCTGCCAATCTCAAACAGGGAAGATATGGGCACAGGTGTATACTTATCTTAATCTCCACATACTGTCATCCCACTCCCTTCTGGCATTGAGTGAGACATGGACTACTAAAAAAAATAAGTTCACATTGTAATATATCCTTTGAATTAGATGGTGTTACATTTACCTTCCCAATAACTTTTCATATCATCTTGTCTATTGGCCACCTGGCTCCCAAGGAGACCTTTTGTCTAGCATTACATATTTTAAAGATTCCTATGCTTATAATCGGTTTTGTTTACTATTCCCCTTTTAGACACATTCACCTATAATAAAAAAATTTCATGGAAGTACAATTTTAGGATTTACATTTTTCTACTTGTTACATTCTTAATACATTTACATTATTTTACTTATGCATGTTGAGCTACTAATCTGACAACGGTACTTATATATTCTACCTATCAAAAACAAGCCACCATCCTTTATTAAACAGTGGATGTGAGTGTGGAACATCAGGACAATTTTTTATTCTCTGATTTTAAATAAACCTGTGCTACTATTTGACCCTATTAGTTAAAATAATATTTGCTCCATCCAAAAAGGGATTTAAACAAAAAAACACATATGAGAAAGAGAATATTTGTATTTTATTTTTTACTGGAATAAACTTTATAAACATATTTTATGTCATTAATATAAGTTTTATATATTTCACTTTACCTCTGGATATTATACATTTCAAAGGTATATACAGTCACACACACACACATACATACATACACATACAAATATCAAGGGTCCCTCAAGAGGCCTGGGCCGAACAGAACATATTTTAAGGAACTTAATCCTTTTAGAACTAGATTTATAGTCCCACTTGAGTAAGATGGTCATTAAAATACATTCGCTCAGAAAATATTTCTGTGATGATTTACACAGATTGTATTTGCTAAAACAAAATGTTAAATCAGAGAACAGCTGTGCAGGACTGCACATCACATGGGGTAGAACTGTGAAGCAGCTTCAGACGACTGGATCTCGACCTGAGCCATTTTAAACTGAGTACACTGCAGCCACTTGCGCAGAGCAAAAGGAAAAGACATGGAGGCAGGACCCTGGGGACACTGGTTATTCACTCGGTTTTGAATGGCCTGGAGACGCAGCTGGAGACCAGCAGATAGGTGCTGAAAATCAATGCACAGCGGTAATCAGTTCATATGAAACAGCTGCTGTCCTGGCTCTGGATTTAAAAAAATGTATTACACTGAGCAACAGAAACAAATACTTACATTTAAATTAGACTGAATCATGGGCAGCCACATGGGAATCAACTGAAACAAAAGAATAAAAAAGGTTAGATTTGGGAAAGAGTTTTAAACATACTCCAGTTTTTAACCAATTTCTGTCAACCACATCTAAAGCACAAGTGTAATTAAATAAAACAAAATAGAAATAGTCAAACAGAAATACAGCCTACATGTAAGGTGTAAAAAATATTGTTGAGAATATTTTTGTTTTATAAATAATCCAATCGATTTTTACAAATGTTTAAAAGAAAACTCCAGTGTTAGAAAGTACAGTTGTTCCTTGTGTATTTGTTTTCTATTTCTGATGACATATAACAGCTAACATACTTTTAAACTTGAAAAACTTACTTTCACAAAAATGGTTGAATGACATTCTTGTAAGGCTTCCATTAGACTGATGACATGCAAACATACCATCTCTACCATCTACAAGAAGAAGAAAAAACAGAAGTTAAAGGGCAGAGCTGCTGCCTCACAGCAATAAGGGCCTGGGTTCAATTCCAGACCAAGCTTCTTCTTCTTTCAGCTACTGCCGTTAGGGGTCGCCACAGCAGATTATTATCCTCATTATTAATTTGTCAACATTTTTACGCTGGATGCCCATCCTGACACAACCCCCTCTCACTATTTATTCGGGATTGGGACCGGCACTACAATGCATCATAGTGGCAAGGTACCTATAGAAAAATTCAGTGTCTCCAATTTAACCTAGCTACATGTTTTTGGACTGTGGGAGGAGACCGGAGCTCCTAGAGGGAACACACAGAGACACGTGGAGAACATGCAAACCTCACACAGAAAGGACCTCGACATCAAACTCATGACGTCCTCCCACAGTCGAAAGACATGCAAGTGAGGTGAACCGGAGATACAAAGATGTCCATGACTGTGTTGGATATAAACTTGTGTACTGATGAATCTTGTGTAATGAACTACCGTATGTCATGAATGTAACCAAGAGTGTAAAACATGATGATAAAATCCTATTAATTAATAACTAATAAAATAATAATTAACATTCAAAGACATTGAACATAAAAATATAACAAAAGTGTTTTGCACTAATACTACTAAACTACTAAAGTAGTTTACTTTTTCATTACACTTTGCTGTTACAAGATAAAAAGTTTACTTCACTTGGATTAAGCTGAAGGTAAAATAGAATGTTGACTAAAATACTACTGGAATGGAGTCATTGTGCAAGCTGATAAAAATTTGATCGGCTCTTGTCTCCACTGCATTATCTTATTCATTACCATTAAAAACAAATCTTAGGCTATGAATGAAAATACATAAATTTGCATGTTTTACATGAAGTATAATGTAAAATCACAAAGAGTAAAGAGTATCTTACTACTTTGTTGTGAGCCATGAGCTGGAGGATGCTGGGTGTGACACGACTCCAGAATTCCAGCCCAGTGAGAATGGCACTTGAGGAAAACTCATTCTGATTCTGGTTCTGGCCAGCTGGTGCAGCAGCTGCCTGCTCACAGTAGATGGTCCACAACTGAGCAAACATGAAGGCGTGGAACAGGGAACACATATGGAGCACCGACGTCTGGTGAAAAAACAAAATAAAAATGAATGCTACATCAGCTAGCTTTTGGCTGTATAACTAAAACTTATTTGAATTTAATAATTATTCATTTTACCTTGGATTGCTCTGGAAAACCAATTAGGATTACAATTAGGTGATCTGCAATGTGAGTACCAGCATCCAGTGGAATGGGCATGCATGATGTGGATCCCTGATACAAAGCACAGTGGGTAAGAGAGCCCAGAAGTAACCAGGAAAGCTGGCGAATATGGGACACACACTCTATGAACTCCTTTGGCCTTGTTGAGAGAGAAACACAATTAACACGAATATGGATACGACAGCAAAATTGTAAACAAAAAATGTTTATTATGTAGTTAAATAATTATGAATGTATATGCATCAGTGAAGATGTTCTTACCCCTGTTGCATCGCAGAAGGTGGATGATACAGCCAGGGTAGATAGCGAATCACAGCCTTATTGTCACGGTGGTTGCCTTTACTGATCTCCATGGCAGCTACCTGGGCTAAGCCCACTTTCAGATTACCACCAAAAGTGTCCTCATGCAGCGGCTGACAACAAGCTTTCATATGACTCTAAATGAAGATATATATAAGACATTTTTACATTTTAGCAGATTCTTTTAGTCAAAACGACAATTGTGACTACATACAATTTAAGCAATTAAGGCGTAAGGACATTGCTTCGTGACCATCAGAGGCAACTTGGCAGTGGTGCAGCTCAGTCTAACCTCAATCACCAGATAACTGATAAACTTCCAAAAATCATGCAGAACGTTCAAGCGGAATGAACTACTTATCACTGTAAGAGCATAAAGGCATTGTACATTCCAAGAGTAACATCCTCCCTAGTCTCTTCTTTAATTCCCATGGCAACACACCATGTGTGCTGTACTTCATCTTCATGTTATTGTCTAAAATTCTTGTTTTTGATTTATTCTTTGTTCTTCATAGAAATAACTGTTCCCCATTGTCGATCCTACTGGTTTTGTGTAACTATTGCTGTTTGCCTTTCTTGTTTTCTATTTTTTTATTTGTATACCTGTTTTGTGTCTATGTTCCTGTTGTGCTCTATGTATGTATAAATGTGCTCTGTTTTCTTCTATATACAGCTATAATTAGAAAAAAGTGACCATCCTAAAAAACCCTGTAGAAACTAGATTTAGTTTTAAATAAAGTCTATTTATATGACTGATGAAGCAAAATAACATTTAATTAACAAGTTGTGGGACATTTGTTAATACTTCAATGTTACAATAATTCAAACCATACATGAAAGTAAGCTGATTCACGCCCCACCATCACCAGGTTGAAACTGTAAATCACTGGATAAACGTGTTTGCTAAACACTGATCACTTAACCTAGGTGCAACATAATAAAACCATTTAATAATAACCCTTAATTATCTTCAGCTTGAATGTGTTATAAAACACCATACAGGTTCCCAGAGGATGTTCTGGGACAGTGTCTCATTAAGTGATGGATCAATTTACAGTCTGAAGACATGCAAGTGAGGTGAATTGGAGATACAAAATTGTCCATGACTGTGTTTGATATAAACTTGTGTACTGAGAAAATTGTGTAATGAATAACCACTGTGTGTCTCACATAAATGTAACCAAACAAAAGAGTAAAACATGATGTTAAAACATAATAAACAAATAAACTTTTACTTCGGATCTTTTACCTACTAGTTACCTACAGTAGTTACAGTAATCATTGTACATCTGATTTTGCCTTTACTTTTTATTCCATGAAAAAACAAGCTATCATCCTTTAATAATTAACTAATTAATTAATAATTAACTTTTGTTGGAAAAACCCCGCTGTCAAATATCCATCAAAGGTGAACAAAAGTGGTATTTCAGGATGACGGTCATATTCTCTGCCTTTCATAAAGAAGTAATATATTTGTGTAATCCACCTTTAATTTGGTCAGAGTATGCATGTCCGCAATAAAGTCCAGCAGCTCACTGAGATATTGCCTTAAACATTCCATAGCAGCTGTTGTACACTAAGAAAAAATGTAAACAAAAATGAATCATAATTTCAGTAACTACATTAGGACTGTTTCTAAAGAAATGTATTTCCGTTAAAACCAACAGTGTGCTTACTCCTGGTAATACGGAGATCATGTGTTTTTGCAGTATGGTGGATTCAGGTAGTCGAGTCCCAATGTCTGCACAAACAAACTTTTTTAAAACAGAGAAAAGATTAGATTTAGTACAGCTGCATTGACTTGTTTTAGGTTTTTACAAAGGTTAGAAAACTTTACCTGGACCAGTAGTAGTAGGTTAGTGTCAGGTATCGGAGACTTGAACTTCAATGCTTGGAGCAACTCAAGAACTACAACACGAGACATGTAGAACTTATCTCTTTCCTGCAGAAAAAAAGAAATATGAAACAAACACATGTATCGTATTGTTTTACCATGCTGTTTTTATATTACATTTTAAATAAATTTAAGCTAAAGTATAAACACTGTAACTATAAAATATCCAGTTCAACAGGTATGCTGACATCAAAATTCAATCAGAATGATGGAAGAAGTCTAATCTTGTGGATGGCATCGTTTAACCACAGAAATGATGGCACCAGGATGCACCTGCTAACAACATCCTCGAGCCAGATACCCCAGAACTCTAACAAGTCTGTAACTCAATAGGTCAGAGCTGTGTTGACAGCATATTAAGTGGGTGGTCCTAATGCTATGACAAATCAGTCTATAGTCTTTTTGATCATCTTATTAAATATAAATGCTGAATAAAGTAGGACCAAGCCCAATGTAAATCAAAACAAATGCAGCAAAAAACACACAGTGTTGTAATGTGAAATATAATGAAAATCAATCCACAGAGCAATCCCTGACATGGAGTTAAATAACCAGCAGGGCATAATCAGCAAATCTCTACACTGGATGGATTTTCTTCTCCTGTGATCCAGCATAAAATATAAAAGTCAATAAAGGCTGACTGAATTATCTTTCAGATGAAGGTTGAAAGAAGACTTATTTTATAGCTATGCAGCGGTTATCTGAACATTTAAAAATGACCTAATTTGAAACTTCATTTTATAATAATCCACATTTCAACTAGGAGGAGCCCAAACCAATCAATAAAGAATTAAAAGATGTTGATTAAAGTCAAACAATTGTTCCGTCATGTTTTGGTCTGACTCGCCCATTAAATTATTTATATTTTGATCAGTTAGTGAACAGAACATTACAGTTCTATTATTTCAGAGTAGAAATATCCAGGGGTACTGAAACATTGGAGGGGTACTGAAACTATCCAAATGATGTGCCATTGCAGCCACCTAATCCTAACCCAGTATTGGAGATTTTAAAGTGGCATACTGTATCAGACAGTGCTCTCCACCAAAACTACAAATATCATATATGATATGATAATATGTTTGGAAAGAATGGTGTTCTATGCCTTCAGTTCTAGACTTTTAGGTTATGTACTATTTAATGTACTTTTTAGGTGTTCTTGTGTGTAATATGACACACTGCTAGCACATAAAGACATTTAATTAATCTATCAACTGTCTACATATCAGAAGCATTTATTATATCAATTTGCAGACATTACTTCTGTTGTAGCAATCATTATGTACCCACAAATCACCTTTATTAAAACACTGTATGCTTGAAATAAGTATCTGCTCTTAAATGTCAGCATTTATATCATTGGAAAGATTCAAATACTGTGCATGCTTACCTTACTGAAGGTTTTGTAGCACAGGCCACATAGTTCAACAAGGTATGAGAGGCTAAAAACTCCATACTGGATAACAAAGCTCAGCAGTTTAGAAGATGGTTCCAGCAAACTCTAACAGAGAAATATAGAGCAATAGATTAGTTCTACCCTCAAGGAGTACTAAAAAAAAGGTCCACCCCCCAACACACTTATTAATTTACCTTTATTTCATTGCAGTATGAACCCAATATTTGAAGCTTCATTTCATTTGTTAATATAATAGACTAACAAACAAGATGATCGTAATAAAATCCAGGAAAGGCTAAGTTTTGAAAAGCAAAATAAATAGTGTGAGAATTGCAAATGATCAATATCTAGTGGTTTAGAAAAGCTTACTCTGGTGGCACTAGCAGTTGGGATTTTCAGTAAGCAGATGATGATTCTAAGGCTGGAGTCCAGTGGAAACTTAAAAAGAAACATCAAGCATGGAGTTAATCATATTACTGAAGGGAACATATTACTGAGTCAAATGGTAGTATAAAGCAACAGTTAATACCTTTAGCGGCAGTACTGCAGGAAGCTTAGTGAGGAAGGTTTGGAACTGGTTACAGATGGTTGTCCACAGGTTACTGGGTGAATCCATTGGGAGAGCCTCCATGAAGGTAGCAATATTCTCCAAGCAGTGAAGCATTGTACCTCCTGCAGGTAAATTCTTCTTATTGTTAAAACCCTACAAGCAGTAAATATATCACATTTTAGATACATATATTCATAAAACATTCTTCAAGTACTTGTAATAAATAGAATTTGACAAATTCCGTTTTTCTATTATATTAGATTTTATATAGTTTGGAAAGCCTAAATCTTGTCATTGTTATTTTAGTTGAAGTCCCATTTCAATGAGACTTTATGGAGATACTTCTTTTGTGACAACAGTGCCATCTAATGGAAAAGATTCAATGACTGCCTTCTAGAGTTCTGACTAAATAAACTTTAGTGTATAATCACTGAATGCCTTTACAGTTATATAGTTTAGTTTTAGAATTTCCCCACTGTGGGACTAATAATGGAATATCTTATCTTATATTTCATGGACAAAAATATGACACAAATTCAAACTAAATTTAATACATGTCTCTTAACTTAAATCGGCTTCATGGAAGGGGATTTTGGGATGAATTGCTATAAAGAAAAATTCTGCAGTGTGATATGTTGTGTGTAGCTGTATTTGTGTCATTGGATTGTTTGACATGTAGATAGTATGATACTTTCATTTTTTATTTTACATTAATACTTATAGCTCCAATGAGTCTTATATAACTAAATAAATGTGGACACAGTTTAATCCACAGTTGTGTTTTTGTATTTTTAGCTACAGTACTGAAGTAAATCTTTTGCTACACTACCCACATTTGGTGATAATTTAGTGTTCTGCTCTTGACCATAATACAATGTAAATGCTCATAGTACCTTTAACGGCTTTGTTATTAGATAATACTTACCTCAAGAAGCTGACTTAAAGCTGCCACAGAGCTCAGTTCATTAAAATCGATTAGAGAAGTGGACAATGTGCGAAGAAAGCTGCCATCTGAAATGCAGAACCATATAATAACCCATCAGCCAAGTTTTGTGTCTATGTATGTCTGCATACAGAACTAAAAAATAGATGTTTATTAAGTATGCTGGAACATATGTTGGGCACCTTTGATGTTGCTTTGAAAAAGCTGTGGCAGGATGCCATTGGGAGCAAGCTGATGGAGTACACAGCGGAGGAACTGCTTAGCTACACCTGCTGCATTACCGGGAATTAACATGCTATACACGCAGAGAGTAAAACATACATATAAATAAGATACAGAAACAACATACACATGCAGTGGAGGAAAAGCATAGTGTTTTGTATAAACACTAAATGTCTTTACAGTTATATAGTTTAGTTTTAGAAGTTTTCAGACAATGCACTAACATATTAATTTGTAAAAAAAACATTATGTACATGTAAAATTGGAAACTACCACCTACCTTTCAGCCTGACCGGAGTAACTGGCACTGGATGCCAACCTATATGATCACAAATGTAAATTAACATAATTTTACAATAAAGCTTTTATTTAAATAAAGATCATTTCACTAAAGTGAGTTGAAATTTGATAAATGATGCAAATTTTCATCCAAAGTAGATTTGAATATGTCCCTACACATGTCAGTGCAGGTACATTAATCAGGCCACACAAGTATAATTATAACCAGTGTTCAACATAAATCTAGGGATGTAACGATACACTCTACCCACGATGCGATACAATTCAACATACTGGGTTCATGATGCATTTTTTCCAGCTATGAATAACGTAAACATACTGTTTTTATTAGCTTTTATTGATCTAAATATTTAATGCCTTTTTAATTCTGAGGTAGGGTCGTAATTTGCAATTAAACCTGATTTGGAAACTTGGTGAAGCCCTTTACTGTTTAAAGTGAATATCGATTCATTGAACATTAATAACGTGAATTTGAATCATGCTTCAAGTGAATCGTTACATCCTTTAAGCAACCACAGCAGACTGTGCTCTGTCATGCCACATTGCTCTGAATTAGTGGAAGAGTTGTACTCTACCTGCCCACTGACTGCATAATGTCGAGGAGTAGTGGAGCGGCCAGATCTGGGCTCAGATGGATAAACATAGAGAGAACTACGACGGCCAAAGCTAATGTCTCCTCATCATATTCCTCTAACACAGCCCCGCAGTCACGACACCTATTTAGAACACAAGTACAAATTCACTACATTACATTCACTACACAGTACGAAACCTAATATTAAGAATGTTAGAGAAAACAATCAGATCATTGAACCTATCAGCCATATTGGTAGGTTGCTCATCACTGAAATCCTCTGGTGCGGGTACAAACATGCTGGCTGTACTAGGAGCTGAGAGCAGGCTGGTCTTTGTTGGACCTGAAGGACAAAATCATTTCTGTTCAGCTTTAAAAGAAATAAGATCTGGGTTGGACTATCTTAACATTACATGTTATACAGAAATAATCTGAATAAGGACCTGTTTCCCATGTGCTGATGTTGTGTGGTGCACTAGACTGGTGCTCCAGCTGCTTCTTCATAAGCTGACTCATTGTCAGTGCACCCAAGGATCCCCGCTTTACCTGACGATACTTAGCTGTAGGGTGAGATCATTTAACAAACAAAAACTTAAAGTTTAAGACCCTTAAATTCTCCATATAGTACCATCTTGACATTATTTTAAAGGGGCAAATTGCAGCTATAGCGAATGAGCTTTAAAATCAAAACATTCTTAGGTTGAACTTTACTCAGCAACAGTGTTTTAGAAGTACAGTTCTCCAATATGCAAACATGGTCAGGCCTTGAAACTGAAGGTGTGGGTGTCTTTAAAAAATCTAAGTTTTCTCTCTATTTTTAAACATTTTAGAAAAAAATGCTATTCTAATGCTGTGGCCCTAATTTGTTTGTCTATTTGTTTAAATATGTATATGGATAAAATAACTACTATTAAATTAGCATTTGGTTTCAATTAAAATTTGAAACATTAACAACACAATATGATTTTTACACATTAAAAAATCTGTTGTGTATTTGGAAAAAAATAACTGCTAAAATTACACAGTTAAACTTTGACTTACTCTAGAGGGTTAAGTTAATGACTTTTTAAACTCTAAATAACCAGTTGTTATATTAATGTCTAAGGATGATTTGATCAGTAGACATTTATGACCCATGACCGATGACCTATAATAAAGAACATGTGTGATGGATATAAAGGTCTTTAGCTCCTACTTGTTACTGAGGAGCGGTGGCTTGTTTCTGAGATTGTGGCTTCGAGTGCAGGGGCTGAGGAGGATTCTCTGGGTTTTTCCAGATTGGACTGGGCTTTGTGATCTGCAAGGCAATT
>JAYDZG010000011.1:16738182-16750878 GCA_034509265.1 Microcambeva bendego
GACCCACAGTATTATTCAACATACTTTTGGGGATCCATGGGATTCTGAATTTTGAATAATTGATAAGCAATAACTTAATGTGCAGGGTATTCTGCTATTTTTTTACTTCCCATGGACGAATTTAGGAAAGAAAAAAGTATGAAGACAAAACTTTATAGTTTGGTAATAGGAGATTGTATTCAGGGTTGCAGTTGGTTCACTGCAACCTGGAAACTGAGAAATAAGAGAAACACACACACACACACACACACTTTAACTCATATTTAAACAGCTCTAGGGGTTTTGGAGGGTGGAAAGAGACCAGAAATCAGATTATTGAAAAAACTCCTTTCAGTAAACTGCATAAAATAATAATATGCTTGAAAGAATGACATCTCTATCTATACCTTGGAGGATCAGAATTAAATTAAACTCAGTACCTTGTAGAGAATAACAAGTAAGGCTTTGAGCCACATCTGCCTGATGTGTGGTCTCAGGGCCCAAAGTGAGCAACGTGGTGCTTCCTGAAAGTTTGGTCTGAGTTGGGGGCATGTACAGTATTTCAGCACCTGTACCACAAGGGGCAGCATCTGCTTTCCCAAACCAATGTTGTAGTCCATCACCTGTGAGTAAATTGACATATTTATTGTGCTCTTTGACTTGTTAGAGGTGTCAGCATTGACCAGTTTAAATCATATTTGAACAACACAAAATGTTGCTGCTGTGTAAATATTGTATTTTATAATTGTTATAAGTATAGTGATACAATCTTTACCTGTGCAATCCCAGCTATGAATGCATTAAAGCAGGTGGAGGAGCGCATCTTCTGTGGGGCAATCATAAAGCAGCCTATCTGTTGGTCATAGCCCAGTAGGACATACAAATGCCTCTTGACTGTGTTAAAGGCCTTGGCACTGCCAATGTCTGCTTCAGCACTGCTCTTATCCTTAGCCATGAATTTCATCAGGACCATAATAAGCTGGTGAACAGTCTGGTGGTCAATCCCTACATCCTCTGGAAGGAGATCCTTGATGACTACATCCTCCTCTGGAGGAGAGCTCTGACCTGGAAGATGAGCTGGATAAAGTAGAGATGTACACCTGGTTAAGGGCTTCTGAACCACCAATTGGTTTGTATAGATTAAATAATCAATTATTATCAAGTAGTACTTTTGTGAAGAAATGTTTTACCTGGCAGAACTTTTTCCAACATATTGCCAAGTGTTGGAGCTGAGTGTTCTTGTCTTATAAGTCTTAGAGCTGTGAACATGATAACATCATTATTAAGTATGACACTGAGTACAACATGAATATCTAACCCACATTCATTGTTTAATGTATTCATGTTTTGCAGTTCCATCAGTGCCATCATCCTATTAAAGAAAGTTCTCTGTATCAGACCAACTGATTAGGGACTTAATCATTTCATTATTACAACTAGGCATAAATCATTAATTTAATATTATTTTCTAAATCTAAGAATGACTATGGCTTTTTAAAAATACTTACAATATAAAAATAACAATATAATTAATAACAATAATCACTTATTAAGGACAATTTGACATAGTAATTTCTCCTAATTACATGTTTTAAAGAGGTGACCAGAATACATGTAGACATTGAACATTAAATTAATGTCACCAGGACTTTTGTTTTCTACATGTGCTCTGTGTTTGTTACAGTTTTATATTTAAACAGAATATTTAGCATAACCAGGTACCGTAACTAAATATTCACTAAATAAAATGCTACGTGATTTTAAGCTGATTTTACCAAGAATTACACACAGCGATACACAGACAAATGAAACTCACGGAATTTGTTGCAAAAGGTCTCAGGCAAGGAGAAGGCACGCTTGGAGTCTGATGTGCCCTTTACACTGTCTCGTAGTGATCGGACACTGTTCTGCTGATTTCGTGCAAAACGAGCCCGTTTGATCTTCCACATAGCTGCGTCGCTCAGATTGGCTGTATTAGTCCGGACTGCGGTGATGGCTCGGGTAAAATTAAGGAAAATCGGAATTATAATAATGGTACATGGTGTGTAACAGAATTAGATAAGGTACTGCGTACAATCACTGTGAACACGAGCATACAAAACTACACACGCTTACTGGTAGGGAAAGGGAATTCCTTGTTGCAGTCCAGATGTAGCTGAGCCTCCAGGGACAGCGTCTCGAACCGGTTCACAAAGAATTCCCAGCTCAGTGCAGGGATGTCCCGCTTCAGAGAGTGCAGCAAAAGTAGTTTGCTTAGGATTATGGGACGATCACGCACCACAGTGTCAAACTGGAAATCCATACACAGACACAGGCCCTGAAAACACACAGATCAAAATGTGCTTTACGGGCCACAAAGCACAACACAAATGATGCAGGTGTTCGAATATTTGACACGTTTACATTTTTGTAGGAAGAATTGTATGGATGTGCACCTGTAGTAAGGGTCGTTTTATGGTGTCCAGCAGTAGTCTGGCTCTGGTGGCAACAGCAGGGTTGACATCCTCAATGCTGGCCAGAAAGCAGCAAAAAGCATGAGCCAGCGAATACTTCAGCAGGTGGCTCTTAGTGACTGAGCCGATGTCCAGAAACCGACAGAGCACTGCGACCCGCTCCACTGTAGAGATATTTATATACAGTTTATTCACTAGTTTAGCTGAAGCTCATTTTAGACTGAGTAATGAGTACCCATGCCCTGTACTTATACTACACATAGTTACCACAAAATCTATGCACCCAAGAATTGGCCTGCTTATGTCATTGACTAGGCACAGTGCTTAGCAGCAGAAAAAGCTAAATATGTAGAGCATTATGTTAGTGGGTCTAATATGTGTGGAGATGTGTGGAATATAAGAATACACATTTATAATCTAAATTATAAACAGAATGGAAATAATTTTTTCTCCTTAAACCATGTGCATGCAAGAACCTGTTGTGCTGAACTCAACTAAGAAATACAGTCTACAGATCTACGTGGTTGAGAAGCACATTAAAACAATAAAGATGTGAAGGTAACGTGCAAGTTTAATATTTATTTTTAATTATATGTTTTCACTGCAACAAGACACCGCTGCCCCCTCAGGGTGATACGAAACAGTAACACCTGAAAAATAAGCAGAGAAAACTTTTCTAGAAGGTGGCATGGTGGCAAGAAGGTCCTGGGTTAGATTCCCGAAGGGGCGATCTAGGTCCTTTCTGTTTCTCCCACATTCCAAAAACATGCTATCAGGTTTATTGGAGACCCTGAATTGTCCTGTAGGTACCTGTGATGGACTGGTGCCCTAGCCTGTTTGTATTTTTATTTGTTCTTAAAGCCTTAAGTCAGTAGGACTTTTCTTACTTGAGAAACCTGCAAGTTCTTGCTAAAAAACTTACATGATTTTGATTGTAAGCCAACTTTAAAACAGTAAATGATCCTTAGTTTATAATGTGATTTCTACACATCCATCTGGACAAAACCTACTCTGCATTCTTTGTCGAATTTGTAACAATAAGCATAAACTTTATTTTATTTTCAGGGAGTCAATATAACAGAACAACTAAAATGAAATGAGTATAATGTGTCTCTGATGTGGCTAAAATTAAAAGATTTACATACACAAGCTCTTTAAATCAATTTTTCAGTATTATGTGGCCTATATTCTGACATTGACTGTGTATTCGGTTTTATGTCATGTCTGCCTTGTAAACATTCTTTCAGTCTCCAGCTAAACGTCGTCTCGCTGCAAGGTCACAGCTTCTCCTTGCTAATCATCAAAGGAGGCTCATTTAATCCCACAATTCCTCAATGCTGTAGGAGCCTGACTAGTAACCATGGCAACTGATGGAGAATATTAAGCGCTCACGCACTGACAAACATGAATGAGCAGGATGGGGGTCTTGAAAGAAGTGTGAAGAAAATAGGACATCAAAGCACAGCTTTGAAGAGAATTCCTATTTCTACAGTAACTTTTGTTTTTAAATGCTAGAATCAATGCAAGAAGGAAATGCAAGATAAGCAAAAGTATATTTATCCAAGGAATGTGGGAGTTTACGTAATATGGAATTCCAGGAGCACACAGATGGCCAAATTAAGCTTGCAAAACATTTTTGTGAAACAAATTCATGATTTTTCTTTAAAAAAAGAATTGAATGAATGGATATTTTAAATAAAACTGTCCAGGGTGTTTCTTCCTGGAACAATGAGACCAACCGTGACCCTGAGAACCAAATACAGCTGTGGTAAAGCAGACAATGAAAAAATGAATTAATTTTCCTTTACAACCACAAGAGGGCTATATTGTCTGCTCATTGAGTAGCTCGTTAGCTCTATTAGCTCACCCTTGTAGTTTCCTTTGGGCAAATTGTATTTCTGGAAATCTGGATTTATTCAGAGACCACAGACCTGTTAGGAAGCGCCACTGTATTCGGTGACAATTTAGGGACACATGAGTAGAACCAATTAATTGGAAAGAAATATGCTTAAAAGGTTAAAAAGGTTGATGAATTGATTAAGCAATTGAAAAGCATGAAAACAGAAGACGGCTCAAGAACGTCCCATACAACTAAGTATATATCATAAACATTTTGGATCATTCAGTACATGAAAAGTTGTTGGTTCCTATCTGTGGTAATCACAGATCACCACTACTACCATTAAGTTAAACCTCATTTTAGCAACCAGAGACCAGCAAATGATCTGACCTGCTTCAAAGCGAATCTTCCAGTCCTTGCTGTTGAAACTGCTGTCCACCAGCTTCCAGAATATGTCAGCACCGTTGGAGAGTGAGAGAGCATGGAGCAGCTGAGGCACTGCCAGAGAGGCCAGCTGGCAGAACTCAGACTTCAGCATGGACCACAGGCTGGGCACCAGAGCAGACATTACAACACATACACCCACACAGTGACTAATTTGTCTCAAAGGCCATTACATTAATTGAAGAAGAAACAGGTCAAATTTAGAATGTAAAGTATTAATGAATAATGCAAAGGTTTTAAGAATTTTATATACTAGGAAGAATTCAAATGAAGCAACTCTGTTGATACCTGGGAATGAGCATCTTCTCTTGGATATAGGCCAGGAATTGAGGATGGTCTTTGCGAGCATGGTACAGACACTCCCCATGCAGGCACATGATTCTCAGACAGTTCAGCATGTTATACAGGATGTCTGGCTCATCAAACTTGCCCATTTCCTAGAAAGATAAAGCATTATTTACCTGACCTGAAAAACCCTCAAACAAACACAGACAAGGCAAGATTTTGATGTTTACCTGCAGTATGGTATAAATAAGCCTGAGAGAAATAGGAAGCTGCTGGTAGGAGAATTTCCGTTCAGTATTGTTCTTCAACGCTATAGGACAGAGGAATTATTTCAGATCTCAGTCTGAACATGGTAGAGATTGTGGGGGGATTAAATAAAAAATATCCTTTTTCAAATAATTTATATAATTGTACTGATATTACGTTACTGATGGTTACATACGAGGGTTATCAAGGGAATCATCCGGGTTGCCAGGGTTGTCCGGGTTGGCGCCATCTACACTGGCATTTTCTACTTTGAGGCAGTGCTCAGACCTGGGGAAGGCCAGACTATCTTCAAGGCAATCCGAAGGCTCCTGTAAAAAATAGCAAATAATAATCTCATATGCTTAATCTTAACATAATAATAGCACACCCCAAAGCAATGCCCACCTGTGTGTTTATCTAATGCATGATGATTCTGATTTCTAATGTAGTTCTCCCTTTAAAACTTGGCTACAGCAAATAAATGTAAACTACTGATGTTTATCTTAATTAAGACTGTGACTTATAAAAGAACCAATAAATGTACATACCAGATAGGTGCACAGAATAGAGTGCTCAAGTGTACAAGTTTATATTTCAACTTTTGTTACAATGTGTATAAGTATGGACTGGCATATTTTCTTGCATAAACAAACTCATAAATACCAACTGCAACTCATCATCTTCTTTAATCCCTTATCCTAATTAGAATCAGGTAGGGGTGCTGGAGCCTATCCCAGCTCTTCAAGGGGCGCAAGGCACACGGTTACACACTGGACAGGGTGCCAGTCCATTGCAGGTACCTACAGGACAATTCAGGGTCTCCAATCAACCTGGTGGCATGTCTTTGGACTGTGGGAGGAAACCGGAGTAACCGGATGAAACCCACACAGACACAGGGAGAATATGCAAACTCCACACAGAAAGGACCTAGATCGCCTCACCGTGGGATCAAACCCAGAACCTTCTCGCTGTTGATTGGTGAAACTGAATTGTCCTGTAAATATCTGTGGTGAACTGGCGCCCCATCCAGGGGTTTACCATGTGCCTTGGGCCCATAGAAGAGCTGTAATAGGCTCCAGGACCTAATAATATCTGTATTTTTGTGAAAAGGGTCTTGGTAACACGAGATACTTAAAGACAAAGCTAATTTTACCTAGTCTGATCTATTAAAGTTATTAAGTTATTCGGTTTAATATATGTGTGTGTAAGGTAGTGTATGAAGTATCTCACCACTAGGCGTATCTCCTCAGGTGGCGTGAGTCTCTGGAGGAGCTCACAGCCCAACTGGTAGCAGAGGATGCTAGATTGACACAGGCTACACTCTGTTGCCTTTTCATCATTCTGGCAGGTATGTGAGCCCCCCCATGGAGCCTGGAACACGCTGTTAATGATACCAACAATATCCCTACCTAGACTCCCTTCCAAACCCAGCGTTACTCCGTCATCCTGCAGCTCCATCTACAAAAATGTGACCATAGACAAGCACTTTACTTCTTAACTGTCAGATTTTTATTGACAGTTTAATTGTTCATGCACTTGAGTTTCTATGGATTTTATTTTGTAGTAGATGTGCATGGGTTCTTCACCCATTCTATCCATACAATTAAACAGCCTTTAACTAAATACATTAGTACATTTTCATCAAGAAATTAACCAGTCCTGCCTTACAGATCATCCTAGGGTACAGGTTGCAGAATCACACCCACTTGCTTTGCCATTATGGCCAACAGGGAGCACTGGGGTGCATAGGACTTTTACTCAGGCAGTCTCTGTGTCTCATCAGCATTAATTTGCTTCAGTTGGGGAAGCCTTTTATCTGCTGGCTTCCATACTGCTAGCTCACAGACATTGTGCTGTATGGTATCTGTCTACAAGGATAGGACTTTAGATTCTGCTGGTTCACATGTCATTATTTGATTTTTTTCAGAGGAACATGGTTGTTTTTGCGTTTCCTCTCAGCCATTAATGTGCATAGGAGGCGAGGCGGCACCCATTATGAGTACAGCCCAAGTGATGCTCTTATCTATCTGTTCGCTGCATTATTTTTTCCCCTTATTTGTTGTCATTATTTCAGCCACCTTTTCACGATTTCCTTTTGCCATAGTATTGCTTGCCCTAGAATATGCACCCTTTAGGCTTTAGAGGTGTTTTTTTTTCCAGAAAATTGAATTATATAATAAACACAATGTATAGAAAATGCATAGACCTGTTAAACACAAAAATAATATAATTTGTCAATATAAACAGGAGCCCTTAAATAAAAGCCAGACAAAAGTGCACAATAGTCCATAAACTACAGCTGACCACCAACCCACATAAGATCTTTTGTATTGAAAATCGCCTAATAAAAAGCATTCAATTAAGTGGGGTTTCAATCAACGACCTTCTGATCTCTAGTCGTTGTACAAGCTTTACTTAAAATTCAGTTCAGGTTCAAAAATGTGTCAAATGCAGTGACCTGTTTTAGGATGAGGTCAAACATGAGGATGAAGCAGCCCAGGTTCAGGTCATCATCATCACAGTCCAGGTCTAGAGCACAGTTCCCTGTGGCATGACCCAGGTTCCTAAAGGGGCTGCACCGCAGGGGGCTACGGAAGGGGCTTCGGAATGGACTGGGGAATGGACTCAGGGTGTTGAGATGTCCTCTTCTACCTGGGTCTGAGACTACACTCACCTACATAGAGAGATGCACAAATACTGTAGATTATTGAGTATACAGTAAACCCCCGATTTTCACAAACGTTACATTCCAAGAGTTCCACTCATGAACATGAATTTTGGTTGTGGTGAAAAAAATACCTATAAATGCCAATTTGTAATAGACTGTTGCCCCACTTGTGGCTTTGGCTAAAAAACCACAAACCAATCACAGTGATTTTGGAGCAGCTTAACAACCAATCAGTACGGCAAATTCAGAGGCGGAGTTAAGGCTTAGAAACTGTAGTGCCTTATTTACTCAGAAGCTCACTTTCTAAGGAAACTTGAAATAGTTGTGTTTAGCATTGAGAGACATGAGCTGTGTGTTGTTGTAATACTCTCAGTCTCTGTGTTCATGTAAACATATTCTTCTGTTAATAAAGCAGTTTTGTTAAAGGTAAAATCGAGTTTTCTCTGAAAACACTCAACTTTTTGGTTTTCTTTTCATCTAAAAACACTTTAGAGATCTCCATTAAATTATTACACCACTAATCACAGACCGGCTCGAATCACTGTACCGATGTTACTCCTATATGTATGTGCTGTCATTCATGCAGGTATGTTTTTTTATGCTAATATTTATGTCACAAAATTAGGTATTAGTGATTTCCATGACACTGTGGGGGTTTCCATGAACTATTGCAGGGAAAAATCTGCAAAAGACTGACCCTGCAAACCCTGAGCCACGAATTTGTGGAGGTTCACTGTAATATATCTGTTATAATAAACCTTAAATATTCTTCCATATTTATTATCTAACCACCTAAACAATAAAGACACAATACATTATGCATGTAATAGAAAATATTTAAACACTAATTTTCCATTTAGTCATCCAGCTGTTTGAAGTATCACTTTGCCAATAATCAAGGTCTTTTAACAAAACTATATATAGGCTTTGGCTTGTTGTCATGACTACCCACCTCCCTCTTAGCAGTAATTGAGCGAGCTCACTCATGTCTTGCTATTTTCACAGCTTAATCTAACCATCTACACATGATTTGTCTCAGTGGACCTTTTGAATTGTACATGCCCTAATCCAGTAATAAACATTGGTTATACCCTTCTGGCTCCTGCATTTCCTGTCAGATCTGTGGCTCCAGTCTTCCTCTGATTGGCCAGTTCCTTTAGAGAGTTTACACCATCTGAGAACATGCCGATCAAGAGCTGTAGAGGCACAACAATGTCTAGCTGGGACAGCACCTGCACAAAGAAACAATGCCAAATATTTACATGAAGATCTTGTTCAGATGTTAACATCAGCATCTCACTTATTTGAATTATATTATATATAGTTACACTGACTTCTAATATTGTGTTTATCTTTCTTTTGCTGCCAAAAACAGCCCTGCAGCTTTAATGCACTGTGTATTCTGACACCTTTTTATTAGAACCAGCATTAATACCATGAGCTACAGTATGCTGGATCAGATCACACAGGCCAGCCTTTGCTCCCCACACTAATCAATGAGCTTTGTCGCAATTTAAATCTGTTCCTTGGACCACTATTGAAAGATACTGACCACTGAATACTGCAAACACCTCACAAGAGCTGCAATTTGGGAGATGATCTGACTTAGTCATCTAGCCATCACAATTTGTCAAACTCACTCAAATCTTTGTGCTTTTTTCCTCCAACTTTGGAGGATAAAACATTCACTGGTTGCCTAATATATCCGAATGATGTGTTTTGAACTTCAACTGTCACTGGTCATAATATTATGCCTGGTCAGAGTTAAAATATATCCTTCATACAAAAATGTGAGAATGTGTTTGTTTCATTTAGATGGAACACATTACTAACTGCCATAACGGTGTAAACACATGCAAAAACAGTGAGTAGCGGAAAATGTAACATCAAAGACTCAACTGCTATCTGGGAACCACAGCTCATCGTGTTTGTCTCACGACACCGCTGACCCAGATCCATACTCAGCATGGCCCATGTCTATATATTTTCTCACCACGATCCTCCCAAAATAGTCACATGCCATGCACAAACTTATCATTTTAAGTTGACTGAACAGAAAATCAAGGTCAGGGAACAATCACTGGCACAGTTTAATATTTGAAATACGGAAGTGGCCAAATGTCAGATAACATTGTTGTGCATTTTGGTTGAATATAATGTTCAACTGCCATATTCAGCAACTAACATCAGGTATTGTGAGTTGTTGGTATCATTTGCATGTTGGCCTTTAACACATACGGTTCTCAAATTTTGGCTAGGACATAAAGGTGCTAATTTACAGTTGTCCTAATTTTGTTGATTGACCACAGTTTCTCTTTGCTAACATAATTTATATGGCAGAGCTCTGTTAGAAGCCTCGTGTTGCTTTGAATTCATACACTGTCCATTCACATCATTATGACCACTTAATACTTTTTATGGCTGCAGTGCGTAGCTCATAAAGAAAGTCACGTTTCATGAGCTGGCTTGGTGGGTATATAGAGTGAGAAAGGAACTCAATTTGGGTATGAATCCACCCTTGTTCCGGCAGAACATGAAGCTATAATGCAAAAAAGTTCTAGAACGATTGTTTCTGTCGGATTAGATAGACTATTGTGTGTGTGTGTGTGTGTGTGTGTGTGTGTGTGTGTGTGTGTGTGCATGTTTCTTCCAAACAGCATGTGCTGATTAAAAGGAAGAAAAAAGTCTCCACAACACGCAATGAGATATTTTTACCCCAGTTTAAAATGATTTCAATCTTTTTTGCGTCTCCTCTGTTCGCACCTCATTTTCTCTGTTTTTTCATTCTGCGGTCCATGTTATAAGAGCTCGGTTCCGTCCCAAATCGCACTTTCTTACTGAACAGTAGGTAGGAGAGGCGATGTAACAACCAAATACAAATCATCTGTTAAAGTTGTATTTGTGACTGAAATTTAGGATATGTGATAAACTTACATGTAACCACAGTAAGGCCTGTTCCTGTACAGATGCAGGGTACCCAGTGAATCTGCAACTTATGAAACCAAACATTTCCTCCATGGAAAAGGGTAACGGGCATAGCTCAATATCAAACATTTTGCTGTTGGAAGAAAAAAAAAAAGAGAGGGAGAGATGTGAAAGAAAGCATTACAACCTTACAGCTTTAAAACCAAAGCAAATACAGCATTCAATTTTCATCAGGTCGAATTAACAGACTTAATTAATAATGAATGTGAACTAATGAAGGCGTGCTCATGGGAGAAATGAATATGTACAGGAGTCATAGTTAAATGACTCTTTTGGACACAAATGTCTGCATTCATATTAAAAGTGACTGTAATTGAATCATTTAGTGGAGCCAGAGGGGAAAAAAACATTCAACCTTGTTTTGGACGAAGGTCACGGTACCTAGATGGGGAGTGTGTTGCCATGGTAACACATCAGACAAGGCTCATACTGAGATTACCTCACAGGATTTTGTTTGCCACATTTTCTGAAAAATGATTTTCAACCTATTTTTAAGTAATATCAGTTATTCAAGATTTTTAAGGTATTTAATCGTTTTGACCCTTTTTAGCACTCCAAAGGATAAGAGGTGCAATACGATATTGTTTTTGCGTGTGTTTCTGGTCAAATCTACACAGTAAAAAGGCCACTGGCACTACACCCAAACTACTGTATGCTGAGATTTATACAGCTATGCTAAAGAAATTCAATTTTGTCAAATTTTGTCATATAACCCACATAATACAAGCATACATACACAGCTAAAACATTTTTCTGATTTAAATATTTTATTTGTTTATTTAAGTATTAAATAACTATTACATACAGCCTGTAATGTAACATTTAAAACCTGATGTACACCGGGCTTACATCAAATGAAATGTGGTTTATGAAAGAATAAAAGATTTGAACATTGTGTATTGCTTGACTCATATGAAATCCATTTAAAGTGCTTCTGTCTGTTTAACAAAATCAAATGTATAAATCCATTTACAAAATATTACTTCATGTTTTGCTCTCACATTTCATGATGTAAAAGCTGTTTTTCAAAAATGCAATTACGTAGGCAGTTGGACAGTGAAAACAGCTGAATTTACAACCCTGCTAATCAAATTTTAAACAACTTACTAACATTGCTAAGAGCATATATTTTTTTCCAATATTATTTTCAGGTAAATCAAAAGCCAGAACTTTTAGAATTATGGTGATTGTAGAAATAAAGAGTTATGCCATTTGCAACATTCTATATAGAGTGGATTCCCTGACAGACTGGCATGACAGCTGTTCACAGACAGAATCATCATCAAACATTACATACATATCAACCACCTTCTTAATATTACATTATAGACTTTATATTACATTAAACATTGTATCAAGCATAAATATTGATCCCTGTGGTAAGCAATTTACTGTATGTGTGCACATTGTGTTGCAGCAACAATAGATTGATCTGTACTGATTAATTTATAAGGTTGATTTGATATACAGAGGGGGCACTGCTTTCTTCAATGTAATACACGTTGTGCAGCATGTACATGCAGACCATTTTAGATACATGATTTGCTCCATATTTTGAGGTAAATTACATCATGCACTCGTGCTCTTCTGGGCTCTTCTAGATTTTGCATAAAATCTGAGAAACAGGATTTAAAGAGCATCTTGTGTAGTTAGCAAACGAATGCACAGGAAACATTATTTAGTCTTTTAGTGGGTGTTGCAAACATTTAAAATAAAATACTGTAACGAATGAATAAATGAATGCTTAGTGGTCATTGTCCATTAGCCCTAACTGTAAGTAAAACTTTTTATTAGTT
>JAYDZG010000011.1:16753097-16766999 GCA_034509265.1 Microcambeva bendego
AATACTTTTATTCAAAAAATATTTAATGTTTTGCTTTCACAATCCAATACAACCATCTACAAATTAACATAAATTCATCAATGCCCCTCACCAAGAGCCAGATGCCAAACTGACTGAGCAGCCTCTGATCATGCTGATCATCCTCTTTGTTGTCAAATTCCAAGTTGTCCAGGGAATGGTGGGAGGTAGAAAGGCCCATCTGACGCCGTCGGTTCATCTCGAACTCCCGCTGCTCTGCATGAATCTCTGCCTCTTTTAGCAGACTAATACGAATATAAATAAGAAAATATATCAGAATATATAACCCTCAACTGCTAAATGCTGCAAATGTAAGAGTACATGGTAACATTCACTCTTTTTTAGTAAAGGTGGTGCAAGTCCTCATTTTTTGTGAGGTCTTAGTAATAGAATTTATAATCATTTAAATCATTAGTCAAGTGGTTAGTTTCATCTGCTGTACAGAACCCCATTAACATGTATAAGATATATTTAAATTAGACATTCATCATGAAAGTCATCTTTCCTCTGAAAGTGAAGATGGTTTGTGAAGAAAAATGTACCACAACTGAATCACAAAGCTAGCACTTTTACCTGGATCATTCTTTAGAAATGGGATTTAGGATTTGATGCTGTAATTGTATCAAGCCAGTAAAGTAATATAGCTTTGCATGTTTTCATTTTTACAAACACATACTTGCAAATATTAAAAGTCTACAGTGTGTAAATCTGACTGACTGTAAATCTGAATTTATTTAACAACAAAAACAACAGCAGTTAAATACTTGATATTTGGACTGTGTCTTCTTAAAGTACATATAGCACATATTTAAAACCAATTACAATGGCTTAAAATGTGAGAGGCCTGGTTGCTCAGGCCGGGGCGGTCCGGGGCCTTTCTCCATGGGTTTCTTCCAGGACCTCCGGTTTCCTCCCGCAGTCCAAAGAAATGAATCCAGGATAATTGGAGACACTGAATTGTCTTAAAGGTACCTAGACATTAGGATCCATAAACCAGTAAATGGTAGTGCCAGCCCCAATCCCAGATAAATAAAGAAGTTTTTAGTAAAAACTATGTCAAGTGAATAACATGCATCACAATCCACTGTGCCGACCCCAAATGGGAGCAGCCGAAAGTAGATGAATGAATGCAATGGATGAATTTTTTAATATCTTTTTTATGAATGGATAATACTGCTTAGTGCATCACACAGTCTGGATAAGTGCAGTGTATGTGTGTGTGTGAGAGTGTGTGTGCATGTTTGTGTACCTGATGACAGATTCCACAGTGCAGACAAGTTCTTCAGCTCCACACTCGCGAGTGTTGATGGGGGGAGGAGATGTCTGATACAGATGCGTCTCCGCCGCGGCGCCTACCTCGCTGCTGTGGTGGTTGACATGACAACGCTTGCAGTATCGCACTGGCCGGTTGCCATGCCGACCACAGCAGCCGGCTGAGAAGCAGGTGACAACGGCCCGCCTAACATGAGAGCTACAGTTCTGTTGACCAGAGAGAGAGAGGAAGGAAATACATCAAAGAACAAGGGACAGATGGAATAAAATGTTGAGAAGGGAAAGAAAAATCAATAATACTTATTCACGTCATGCAGTAGAAACACAGTTGTGTACACAAAATGCTTTATGAAGCAGTGGGGCTAAGGGACACTAAGCATCTGTCACTCTTCATAAAATGAAAAGCGTAGTTAGAGATGGACAAGCTTAATCTTATCAGACCCTAAAAGCATCACTCCTAATGTGATGTGCAATCAATCAAATTATCAGATGTGCAACTGGCTCCATCTGTGTCCATGATACATTACTAAAATTACAAATGCTATGATCAAGTTAAGTGCAGCTAGCTGAACGACTACCTACAGCTTTGGCATAACCACTTTAGGTATGGAAAAATCCTTAATTTCAAAAATATTCAGGATGGCCAATATTGAAGGCAAGTTTTAATTAGCAGAAATGCTACATTTCATATTTGATTGAAATATGAATTAAGACATTTTCTGTAAATTTGTGAATTAAAAAAAATAACAGATTTTAAGTGTATTTTGCAAAACCGTTGTAATAAAGTATGTGACTGTTCATCCCAGCAGTACCTGAGATTATTGTCCACTACCCACTGATCAGTGACTCATTGTGGGAAAAAGGTTGGTTTTTTTCAGGAAATATCAAGGTGGCATTTTTGCTCCATTATGAAAGACAGAGAATATTATGGATATAATCATGAACACCAAATTGACTAGATTTTTAAAAGCATAAAGTGTATTAGAACCAAGATTTGTTTAACTCCTTCAAGGGTTTCCTTTTAAGTTTCCAATGTATTAACATTTTACTTGTACTAATACTAGACAAGTCACATTATTATGAACACTTCCTGGAGCATGTAGCTTATGAAGGAAGTCACATTTCCAGAGCTAATGTACTGCGTTTTTAAGTTTTGGAAGGCACTCCCATCGATTTGGGTATGAATTCATCATTGTCGATCATGTACACCCATACATGCTGATTGACTTCACTGGGGTGGATGAGATTTTTCAGTAAGACAGTGCAACACATGTCCAGAAATGCATGACAAAGACTCCCAGTTGATCACAATTGAGCATCTGTGGGATCACTTCGATCACTGTGTTGGCACCGTCCAGCAGCTGTGGGATGCACTGCAGTAAGAAATGCTCCAGATTCCTGAGGCAAACTTCAGGGACGGTACTGATTTGCTCCCAGCCCATTTAGCTGCTGTCTGTGCAACATGATATGATAACTTTGGATAGATTTTTTTTGGAGATTATTTTGATAAATTATTCTCTAATCCTGCATCAACACAAGCCATTGTTGCCAACTACTGAGTACTACTATTAAGTATGGTTCAAAACGTAGGAATCAAAAAGCCATGGACTTACGTTACTTGGCATTCATGATTTGTGATTCATTATTTTGCTACTGATCTACAAGATGATGCAGCATATTGGCGTCATTACAGATATCAACATGGAAGCAAGTGATAATACAAGCTGATTATATCAGTTGTAGATGGGATAGAGAATACCATGGCAACCACCATGCAAAGCACAAGGAAAGTCACGGCGAGAACTGATCTAAATACAACATAAGAAACCTAAAAATAACATGTAGATGAAAATTTATTTATTGAAAATAAAAGAGGCCAATGAATCACCTCTCCTCATGCTTCAAAGATGATGTGCCAACAAGAAACAAGCAAATTCGCAATCCAAAAACACAACACAATTACCACAGAAAAACTACTTCTGAATGGCTTACCTTTTTCTGACATATGGCTGAAATTTCAGCTGTTTGGGTAAAATCATATTTTCTTATGTTAAGAAATAAAACTCACATCTACATCCATAACTACATTCATTACATGGCCATAATATGTGAACTCAGTAACACCTATTGCTATTGGGTACTATAAACATTAGTAGGTTCCACTGACTTTTACATGGCATTGTCATAGGATTCCACTTCATGTCAAGTTTGAATTTCATGTGATGTTTATCTATAATATAGTTGTCTATATTTGTGTAAAGTTTGTGAGGCTATTTAGGCTAACAGAAGGCCAACAGAAAAATAGGTTCCATGCTGCCACAAAGAAACTTTTTCAAAAAAATAAAATTAAATAACATCATAAAATCATAAACATCATGGGAACCTTAACTCCAATAAAGAAAGGAAATATTTTAGCACACTTTGAGGTTTAGCAAGCACATATGTGAATGCACATATTTTTGATCCTATGTATACATTGATGTGAAAACATTTTACATAACTATTTGCATTTTATTACACAAAACGATTTATATCAGTACATAAACAGGCTTTATTTGCAATTATTCACTAAGAACTGAAGTACTTAATTCCGTTTTTTACAGCAATGGTTCTAAAGCATTGTAGACCATATACTACCCATGATCAAATCCAAATACAGTCACCTCCATTAAAAATAGCTTATCATGTATACTTATGTGGCTTTGTTAGTACATCTATTTAAATTAAAATAAGTAGAAACTACATTTTCCCACTCTCACCTCTGTATACTTGGGTCCAATGCTCAGCTTCAGTTGGAACATGCTGACAGTCTTTTAAACTCTTTACATTTAGATTATTTATGTGGATAAGCGGTTCATAAATAAATGTACACTTGCCATCCATAATCTCATTTGCAAATCTCAAATTATTCATGGCTAAGCAGACTTTCCTATGCAAGTTTTAGTGAGATCTGTCTGTGTGTGCATCTGTGTGGTGGTTATAAGTGTATGTGTTATTTACACTTTCCTTACCTTGGGGTAACAGCACATCAACCAGCCACTCTGCGTGATCTCTGTAAAAAATCAAACAAACGCATTAAGCAAAAATCAAACATCCATAATTCACTACTTTTACACACACATAAATAAATAACACTTTATTTTTGTGCACATTTCTTTTAACAATGCTATGGGTCAGATAAATCCTTATTAAAGACAGGATTAATGAACAGGAAAACACCCACAGCTGTTTCATTAAGAATGATTTCATTACAGACTCATGGGAGAAGAGGGGATAATATATCCATGGTAACTACTCATGTGGACAAACAGAACACCTGATAAGACACTTATTCACAGACCACAGTGTACCTACAGTAAACTTAATGAAAAAAATAACTACCCAGCAATCCTTTGACTACATTCTTCACATATATAAAGTGGAGGTGGCTTGTCTCCCAGAGCAACCGAAAGAGTTGGGTCAATGCACATCTGAAAAAAAAACAAGTCATGTTTGCAAGGCTCCAGATCCACATTAGCACAATAACTGTCAGGCGAATTAGACGTTAACAAGATAATTTGATGATCAATCCATATCTACCCAATCAATCCATATCTATCATCTTGTTCAGTTTTAGACAAGGGAACACACAGAAAATTGTAAATTTTTGGGTGGAAAAGGTCCTTTTTTTAAGCAATTATCAAAAAAGGTCTGACATTCAAAAACCTTGTATGTGTGCATAAAGACTGGGTTGCATCTGGTCCAATAAAATTTGAGGTTTATACTGACATTTTCGTGTTTTCTTATTTTTGCATGTTTAGGGTATGTTGTTTTAGTCTATTCTAGTTTATATTGTAGTATTGAATAAAACACAACTTCTCCTTTTTGTCAAACACAAACACATAAATTATTAAACTAAAAAACTGAACATTTGAAGTGGTCTCTTATTTTTATCAATGTCAGTGATCTTTTACTTGTGACCACTCTTTCCTTTTTGCTGAAGCTGTTTGTCCATATTGTTTATTTCCTGCCATTTTAAAGCATAAATACAATTTCATTTCTTGTAACCAATGTGTCTGCAATTAGCATATTCACTGTTTAACCTTGTTTTTAGAAGCCTTATACTGTTTTGAAAAATCATGTATCAAAATGCAAAGACCTATTCATACTTGTGATGCATTCACTTTAAGATAAATTTCCTTTTAGGGGATGTTTCTGTTACTTTGTTCATCCCAGGCATCTCCAGCCTATCAAGTCACCTTGTCCCAAATATAAAATAATTGGGATTGTTCAAAACATCTCAGAGATCAATCATCCTGTAATGTCTTGAATTTAATTTACAGCCATACTGAAGCTCAAACATTTCTCTGTTCAAAGACCGGGGTCAGTGGTTGAACCATATCTCTTACTTTCACTCATGTGATCTCCTATCCTCCAGCAGCACGGGGTCACCTCTTCCAATTAAGCTTCCCCACCTCCAACCTATAACATGCTGTTCCCTCTCAGGCTTAAAGTAATTGAAATGCGGGGCATGTCTGTTCCTGTTCTGCTTCTCACTTCACTATGTAGGCTGAGCCAATACTGACAGAGAAGGACAAATGGCTATGCTACAAATAATACCAAGGTTGTGTGGTCTCAGATCTTTATGGAGACCACAAATCCATTGTTTTTTTTAAATGCTGTCCTAAGCTTACAGATGCCTATTGACATATAGGTTATGTGTAAAGCTACAGTAATGTGCTTAATAAATCACTAAATATACCTCACAAATGCATATAAACTAAAACTACTTTAAAAACACATCATATGAAACATATCCATTTACCTTAAATGTTTACATTTATTAGCAATTTTATTGGGAACAGTATATGCCTTTGCTCTGAATCAGCTTAGTCTGTATGTGGCATGGATTTTATAATAAGTTAGAAACATTCCTTTGAGATTCTGGTAAAGACCAGAACCAGCAACTTGTAAAACAACTAACAAACCCTGAACTTACTGACAGTCTCAAACCAGTTGAACATTTTGTATTGTAGGATGGACAGCTTTCCTTAATAAGGAGGACTGATTTGTAATATGAGTCCAATAAATGCAAAAGAATAATAAATAAATACAATCCAACACTATTTAAACACCATAGACCTGGAATGTGGACAAGGGCCAGTAGGGAACATAGATTCATTATCTTGTTACCAAACTCCTTTTGTTGTCAAAACTAAGATTCCTCCAGATTCCTCAGATCAACCTGTATTTAACAGTCAATTTCAAGAAGCATGTACATACTGCACCCTAGTTTGTTTTTCTGGCTGACAGAAACCTTGGATGGATTTCTCCTATTGTAGCCCTGATGTTGACATGTAGTTCTTCATGGTGTTTTTTTCTGCTCACAACAATTCTAAAGATCGGTTATCTAAGTTATATTAGTCATTCTATATTAGTCAGCCCCTCTCTGTTTAGCTCTCTCACCAACAAGGCATGTTTTTGCTTTATTGCATAATTCTAAGTAAATTCAAGAAACTGTGGTGTCTGAAAATTACACTATCAGAAACAATATCAGAAATACCAACAATTACGACACTCAAAATCCCTGTGATCACATTTTCCTTCCTTTTTGTTGGTTTTAGTATAAGCTGTCGGCCTGTTTCTGCACTATTTTTACACTGTGCTGATGCAACACAACACTGTGATAAGGTAATTGCATAAATGGGCAGGTATATTGTATATATAGTCAAATAATATTAACTTTAACTTTCAGCTTACCTTTACTGCAGGCTTATTAATAGCATTTTGACACTCAATGTGTTGGCAGTGAATTGGATTCCAGGCTGCAAAAGCAGAACATAGTGGAACATTGTAAAAATAAATGCAATTTACAAGCTGCCACACTGCTCATGCTTACTCTGTTCTTACTTAGATTGCACTTGTTGTACATTTAATTATGTGTTTTTACATGCCCATACATAACCAAAAATGAAATGGCGGCTGTTGAACTTGATGTTGAAAGTCAGACACTGATTGCACATCTAATATATGAACTATAATCTCAGTGGTGGTGGTCTGGCACAAAAGACCACTGTACCACCTAAGAACAACACATGATTGGATGAGTTATGAGATTGTGTATTCTTTTAATTACTCTTATATATAGCCTAGCAATTCTGCTAACACTCTCAATAGGTTATGACAGGTTAATTAAATAATAAAACAAGCACTATCAGATAATAACCCACTGATTTTAAATGTTGAACGAATAAATAATCCAAATATAAGTGAGCATAGGATTTTCATAAACTTTAAATAATTTTTTCCATCTCTGCTACCAGAAAGATCTTCAGAGGGATACAATACTAATAATTTACTCTGCCACTACAGAAGTCTATTTCATTTTTTATTCATTTATTTAATACATTTGTAATACATTTTTTAAAGTAATTTTTAATTATATTAACAGTATGGCTACATATATGCTGTTGTAATGTGAAGAACTAGGTAGTGGTCACAATGTTTAAATACATAAATAGTAACAAGTAATACAATACGACTGACTCACCTGTGTATTGTAGGCCCCTGTACTCAATAATTGCACCTGGAGGTTTGAGATTAGGCCAGTAATGGAAGAGCATTTGAACAGCTGGAGGCTTTACTTGGGATGGTCCGTATGATATCACATATAAGAGGTCCTGTAAAAAGTGATTAATACACTGATAAAAATGTATCCACAACTGGCACATTCAGGTACATGTCCTAAAATAATTAATGGAAAAGATGTATTTGTGGAGTAATTAGCTCAGTCGAACACTGAAGACATTAAGAAAAAATAAAATATTCTATTGGAATACATTTTATATGGCCAAAATTACAAATCATTAATCAATGTCTCAGCCATAAATTGGCACAAAGTAGAATCCGATCTTATCAAGCATTTTAAAAGACGACTCAGTGTTTTATTGTTGGCAAAGAGAGACTGCACAAACTAAATTAAAAATGTTTACATGTATATGAGGAATTTAGGACACATTTATTTCCAGCTAAAGTGTTATTTCTCTTAAATTTCAGTTTAAGAATCGAATTACTTTTCAAGGCCTGTTTGGATACTTTTAGTAATGGAAAATGTAATTGTGTGGCTGTAATTATCAAAAACTTACCTTCCATACTTCTTGCTTATACTTCATCAGACACTCTAACAGCTGACAGTGGTAAACTACAAGAGGAGACAATATAGGAAATATGAATTTTTCAGAACACTCAGGAACATTTAAAACACATCAATGTTTTTTCCATCTACACAGAACCTGTGTACCTGGGTTTGAGGTGTACTGCATAGCAATCATCAACATAGAGGAGGCTGAGAGATTGACGTATGCTGGAACCCCTCCCTCTCTTCGAGTGGAGCCCACTTGAAAACAAAATAACAAATTAATAATTTTAAAATATCATTTTTATAATTTACAAAACATTCTTCAATAAACAATATCGATTATTACTTCTTTCAACTTCACTTTGAATGAACATTTTGTCAGATATAATTGTATCCTATGGTGTGTTTGATTTTGGCTGACTTAAGTATCAAGGGATTTCAAGCTTTGGAAAATCATGCAAGGCTCTGGGACACTGTTTTTTTTACACTTTGTTTCACTGTAAAATGTATTCAACAGGCCTCTCCTCTTAAAAAAAAGCCTTAATTCATCATCAAGGCTTCACTCACTAAGTTATAATGAAGATGTCTCATTAAGAAGTATCATCAACTTTGGGTACAAGAAAGTAATACATCAGACAGTTTATTAATACTCTGGTAATATAAACTGATATGAAAATATTGTGCCTACATTCAGGCATTAATTAATGAAATCCTGTATTTTAAAAATGTTCATGACTTATTAAGGTATTTCTTTACCGCTATCTTAAACGAATCAATGTCCAATGTTTTTATCAAATAATTGCAGGGCTATATCACATTAACACACAGAATATTACCAAAATAATTTCCATACTCACATATAGCCATAGGGAGGAAACATGTGCTCAAGTATTCAATGATGTCTTTGTGTAGGAATGAAGGGAAGGTGGCTAAGGTGGAGATCATGGTGTAGGGTAATGTGCTGAGAATATCATCACTAAGAAAGGGTAGTAAACAGGTTGTGGTGTAAAATATGGCCTGTCCCAGATCTGAAGAAAAGCAAAACAAAAAGCAGAATAAAAAGAAAGATATTACAATCCTCTAACCCACATGGTTTAAGTTCATTCAGGTTTAGGTTCTCATAAATGGTTAGGTACCTATGAATGTTAAATGCTGTGTAAATTATTTACACTGATGTATCTGACAATACTGGAAGCGTGTTATGAGTATAGAAGCAAAAAGAAGAAGGTTTCAACTAAGGAAGACCATATGCTGGTAAAGGAGGTCAAAATCTTCTTTAAAGGCCAACTTTACATATCGGTATATAAAATTAACCCAGCAATGATTCAATGCTATAAAATAACTCTTTTATATATTTATTATAATTTACCCATTTGTCAAATTGCAAATTTCACCCCACTGCCAATTAGGTTTATTAGAGACATTTACAAAAGGTTTGGTGTTTGTGGTAAACCAGTCAAACAGGAATAATTTAAACTTTCAATACCTACTGCAGTCTCAGAAGTTCAACACCCTTAATAACATACCCCATAAGAGAAAACATTTGCAAATGTGTTGTCTCAAGGGCTTCATTAGGTACACCAGGTGTACAAATACTGGTTAGGGGTTTGTTGATGTGTGATGCTGATTGCACATCAACTAGGGCAAATAGAAATTAGAAAGTTGAAAGGGTTCTCCAGAAATTTTAAAATAGCAACATTTGCCTTTCACAAACAACACAAGGAAAGTCAGCTCCAATATGCACAAATCTATATGAGTAAGCCACAGTTACATTTTGGGATTAAACAAAACTGAGCTTTTTTGGCCTATGGATCAATATATTTAAAGAAAGTAAGCATCTGCTAAAAAGAAAACCCTGCCTAAAGAAAAGAATGGCGGTGTCTTGTATAAAATTAAAATGTGGACAAAGTCGCTGGCCAACCTTAATATTTATTGAAAAAAAAATGTGTGTGTGTAACTTTCTCTATTTGTAGTCTTCTGAGTTACATTTCAATGGTAACCTGTTTTTACATGCTAACAATAATGGTAATAATTTCCTTCAATGAAAATCCAAATGCCTTGAAGCAGCGAGTGCATAAAGAAAACATTCATTCAACCTCAGTTGTGTTTACCGGTGGGCAAGCTCTAATGGACATTTGGTATTTTCAAATATAATTACACTGCAGGTGAAATTTGCCCCCCGAGCCTGAGTTTGACAACCCTGCCTTAGAACATTCTGAAGACCATTAAAGGGGTTGAATAATTCTGAGACTGAAGTAGCCATTAAAAGTGAGATCTTGTGTTAACTTGTTATATTAGTTGAGTTGAACTATTTAAATTGTTATAACCTGGTTGTTAATAATGTGGGCATCAACCAAATACCAGCACAGCAGTCACACTGACATGATCGTAGTGTGGTAACATGTATGTGTGTGTGTGTGTGTGTGTGACACCTCAGCATCACTGCTTGAATTACTCACTCATTCACTTTCTTAATCGCTTATCCAGGGTCGCAGGAGGTGCTGTAGCCTACCTCAGCTTTTCAATGGGTGCAAGGCACACAGTAACACCCTGGGTGGGGTAGCCCTTCGCAGGGCAAATGCACACAGACATACACACTTACCTCTGGGGCAATTTAGTGTCTCTAATTAACCTGACTGCATGTTTTTGGACTGGTGGAACCTACAAAAACATGGAAAGAACCTGCAAACTCCACACAAAAAGGGATCGAACCCAGGACCTTCTTGCTTTGACGCATACTGGGGTAAAACTGGCCTCTGATCATGTGCTAAACGTCATGAGTTTTCAAGGTACATGAAAGGACATGGGGCCAGGATGTCCCTCCCAAAAATAAAGTTCCCAGGAAAGTCCCAGAAAAGTCTTGAGAGCCTCCACCTTGAGTGACACTGATGTCAGTGTTACTGATGTGCTGAAAATAGTCCATCACCCATAAATTTGATCAATTTTGGTCTTTTTAAAAATGAAATGAACACATCAAGAGGTTATATAACATGTCCTAATAAACTGGAAACTAATTATGAAGGTATATTATACAATTCTATTCTATTCTATTCTATACAAAGCGTAAGACTAAATGACAAGTTTAGTACTCTGGATACTGGTACTTTGGATGACACTCACCGTGCTGACCATTCTGCAGCAGAGGCACTAGGTCAAGCAAGGTGACAAGGGTGGCATATAGCCCCTGATAGTCCAGAGATGGGTACTCTGAGAGCTGAGCGTCCCGACTCTGCTGGGCGGTGCCCCCCCGGTCGGCCGGGGCGTCCCGCAGAACGCTGTAAAGGAGGGAGCGAGTAACTGTAGGGTTGATGGAACTGACTTGTGGTCTTAGAGATGGGGTGAGTGGGAATGGCACAGGAAAAAGACACATGGTCATGGGCACGGCCAAATTGGAAGCTTCCTGGCTCTCCTTCCTGCCTGTACGGGACAGGATGCTGCTCCGGGGAAAGGGGAACAGGGGAAAAAAAGAGACAACAAAGACACAAAGAAACAGCACATTACATTGAAATGGCTCTACAGAGACAGTGTAAGTAGAAAAGAACCAAACCCAGATAAACCCCACATAGGATGCAGTGTCTCGACTCTCATGACAGGGAGCATGTGCGTTCTTTTTTTTTTTCAATTTCAAATTATCTTTGACTTCCGAAAGTGGCATTCCATTTCACACAATTACTTGAGTTTTTTACTTAAACAAAAAGAAGCTTGCAAAGAACTACAATGATCACTGCATCTCATGCGTATCTGGTGACAAGGAGCAAAAATATAAAAAAATGGCATGTTTTCAGTGGCAGCCCCGTACTTCTCCAGAGGAAAAGCCTTAAGAAGGTCTGCCCCCATAGATTAAATTAATTTGTGGGCAACCGTGCAGGTCAAATTAGTTAGGAAGCCAAATAACCATGCTTTGTTCAAGAAACAAAAAGGAAAGGATGGCAAGGGTTGTAATAGATGAGAGCAAATTCTGGTTGGTTTGGGCACAATACAGAGATGACACTTTTGAAACATGCTTCAGCCAGTAATAAACATGTATGTGAGGTAAGACTAAACGTTCCCTATCACAACACATGTTTATTGCATCATATAAAATAATGTCAGTGTGTAAATATGTTATGATACTTTCTCAGTATCATCGGGGAGGAGAACTAATGAGATCCAACAGGCATATGGATTTCAGTTCTAAAATAAATGTAACTAGTCTACAATTGGGGAAGAAGTTGTAATGGAAAAGTAATAGGGTTACTTCAAACGGGATGGCTGGTAGCATTATGTTTGTGACTAATGGGGGGATGGACATTTGTGTTTGCTGTCTCCTGGGAGTATTTCTTTTACTAATTGTCTGAAGGGAAAATGGCAGCAGTATTTTACTGATCTATGATGGTCTTGAGAGCATAAGGAAGAGAAGGAATTTAGATATTTGATGCACGTTACAAAAAAAAACAGTGTGATGTTTTATTGTTCATGTTATTGATGTTTTAAGTATGAGCTCTCTATAAACATATGCATGCTATTGGTAGCATTCAGTGTCAAAAAATCTATTACATGAATTAACAGTGGTTCTGAAACACACAACACAGAATAGCATAAATTACATCGTACAAAATATAATGTTTTTTTTTCCTTTCAGCACACGTATGATGAACAATATTTAAAGACAGGTGACAACATGAAGAAAAAATTAGCATCTTACCATGTTCTGGGCCATTTAAAATGCTACCGTTTCTAAAGTATTTTTATATTATTGACAAATGTCTGAATGCTTGTACAGTGTACACCAAAAAACAGGACAGGCCTGAATATTTGACCCCTCTACAGAGGAAGCACTAATTCCTATGCTGAATACAAATGGATTTGCTGATCACCTGATCAATAACATGTCAGTCATCAGATCTTATCTTAACTGTATAAGATTTCAAGTTTTGCTTCCTATCACAATCAATAGTTTTTTAAGTTTTAATATTATTTGGTAAAGCTGTTTGGTGCCTTTTGGGGGCCAAACAGCTTTCTAAAACACTAACTGCTGTTTTTCCTTCAATTTGTCACCCATCTAAAAGTCAACCGTAGCAGACAATTCTAAGGATGTAAATTAACCAATACCTTAAAAGCTCATCAATCATGACACATCATTAGAAGCACACGTCATTCATAACAGAAACAATAAGCACACAAAACTGAATAACACACACAAAAAACTCCTCCCTTATCAAACTGATGCTTTCCTACTTGTATAAATACGCAAAATTCAAGATTATATAAATAAGTGAGCAATAAATTATATTACTCTATTACAATCTGACTGTCTAGAAAGCTGACAATGATATCCACAGAATCAGATATTTTGTTTTATTTAGTATTTGTGTTTGTATGATTTGCATAAATCCTGTTTATTTAAAATATCCTTCAGTCCACTCAAGAAGAATGAGTCCCTGCTGGGTCTGGCTCAAGGTTTCTCATGTTTTTCCTTGCCACAGTTGACCTCAGCTTGCTCAAAAAGGGGTTTT
>JAYDZG010000011.1:16801173-16812629 GCA_034509265.1 Microcambeva bendego
ATGGTTAGATCATTTTATTACATTACATTAGTCCCGCTTCTGATCAAGTGCTTAAGACTCCTAGCCAATAACTCTAATTTAGCACAAACGCAGCTATAGAATTAAAACTCATCTTAAACAATATTTCAGAATACTGGTTTCATTCTTTTATACATGGCCAGTAACTCTGGTGCATATTTTTACGATTTTTCTTAAAACTCCTGATAGATTTCCCATCATTTAAAATTAAGAATGATGTTCCATGTTGCTTAGAACTGGAATCGTTTATGTACATGTCATACTAAATAGCAGTGATCTGCATTTTTAATCATGTCTTCTCATTTACGATGTCCTCATTTCGCAATTGGAAGCTTTTTCATTTAATTATTGCAAAAGTGTGACAGACTGAAGTGGGTCTCCTGTCTGTCACAGCAGGCATTTTGGGTTTTAGAAATAAAATCTAAAAATAATACATGAGCTTGCTAAGCTGGAGATCTTGAATCTGTCGGGTTCTCATACCATCCAGGAGGTGACATTTCAAAAGTCAGCTTTACTATTGCCAGATGTTGACTGATGAAGAGATGTGAGTTTGCTCTACAGTACCTTTTCGGACCTGTGTGACAAATACATAAAGTAATGGAAGCTGTACTGATAAGTCAGTGCTCTAAAAAATAGTATTTCTTATGTATGTCATGTCACTGATAGTTTAAATTATACTTAAACATCTTTATCATTTCCAGTACTTGTGCTCATTGCTTGTTTATCAAGAAATGTATTATGGCTGCATGCATCGTACGTAACTGTGATGGTGTGTAAATATCCTCTTGTCTGTTGTTATCAGTATTTAAAGTGTTTTAGATTAGATTAACAGTGGCCACTGAGTACTTTCCTGCTCTATATGTATTTAATGTGCAGAATGTAATGATAGAATATAAGGGCTGTTTGATATATTAATATATGGTTTGAAGCTATAAAATAATTTATGTGGATGTGCAGTTCCTTTCAAGCACATCTCCTTGTCTTGGTGCCCAGGCTGAATAAATGTTTAGACAGTTGGGTGATTAAGGATTGAGAGACTTGGCACATGTTTTAACTTTCTAAGTCTGAAACTTCCATAACACAGTGGCGAAGGTTCTGGGTTTGATCCCCAGGTTAGGTGGTCCAGGTCCTGTGTGGTGTTTGCATGTTCTCTTTGTGTCTGCATGGGTTTCCTCACACAATCCAAAGACATGCAGCTGAGGTGAATTGAAGGTACAAAATAGTCCATGACTGGTTACATTTATGATAGACTGGGTGATTACTTGTTACACTAGATACTATATATATAACTATAATACTTGTTGTACAACCTTTATGTGCAAACAAAATGTAATTACAGTTTCACAATACTTTTATTAAAAGTCTGATTTGTTCTCTGTTCAAGCTTAATACTGCAACTAAGTATTTGACTAATAATAATAACGGGCACAAAATCCCTACACATACACAACTGAAGCATCCTTGTAATGATATTTAAAATTGCATTTTATTGGACACTGTTGGGAATGTGCTGCTGTACTACATCTAGTAGAGGATTAAAGTAACAAAACTTGTTTTAAAGTTTCGGATCTTTATTAAAACTCATAAAGCTCTTGAAATAGTCCATCTCAGGCTACCAATAACCATCCACTGGGAGGATGAAACTCGGCCCTGCATGTGATATCATCAGAAGAAGGTGATAGTGCTGAAAGCTTTACCCTTTGAAAAAGGCTCGGATTATCTTTGGCTCAGTGCTGACCACATTCTGTGCTTACCAGCACACCAGAATCCCAGGTGTTGAGCTGTGGGTGCACTGCGCTGGCTGATCTTATCTCTATCTTCCTGACTTCCCTGTATGTGTGCAGTTATTGTATTGAAGAAGCCATCAACTGAATTAAAAAAAGTTCTCATGATGCCTTCATTTTTACTTAACAATGCCCCAAATCAATATCATGGTTAAAGTCTTTATTTCACCACCAAATTATTGAAAAACATAATTCTATTTTCTATTGATATGTGTCTTGCAGCCTTTTAGTCTTTTGCCACCGTCAGTTGTGCAGCTCTGCTTGTTTTGGGTGTGTGATTGACGCACCCAATTGATTAAATGTGGACTACATTCTTGGATGTTAATAATTAATTTGTAACTGACCAAGTTATTGTTTGATTAATATTGATGCTTGGTTCCAGGTGAGAGAGCAGTTACAGCCTGTACAGACTTAAAATTCTAACAGTCTAGTCTGACATGGACCAAAACATAATGCCAAAACAACACTGGCTGTCCTTAAGTGCCCCAGCCTAAGTCCTGAATTAGACTCCATTATATAACATCAGTGGAGAGACTTTAAATAATACTAAGTGCTAAAAGTGAAGTAACATTCTAAATCCACTATATATATATATTTACTGGTTACTGGTATAATATATAGTTACTGGTTAACAAGTAGTACATAAATATAAGCCTCAGAGTTTTACACATAGCGCATATACAGCATATAGTTGATTGTTTTAATAGTGGGATTATTATTATGATTATTATTATTATTATTATTATTATTATTATTATTATTATATAAGTGCTGTCAAGTTATGTTCAATAAAAAAATCTGTAACCATTCAGTAATTTGGGAAAAAAGGGGAAAAAAACTTATCGTTGCCATCCGGCTTGGTTGGATGCCCAAATGAACAATGACTGACTGTTGTTCATACAGAGTTGGCAGTCATGTGGGGATTCCTCATAACTGAGGAAATTATGACCTCTGGTGGCTGATTAAAGGCATCTGCACAGACTTGAGGGATTATGTAAATAGTGTGTGTCGTCTCCATACCGAAAGCTGTCATATGAACTCACCTCATGCAGTTGGCTACTGGTCATGTGTCTCGCTCTCTTCAATCAGGGCAGCGATCGGCATCAGTAGAGAAGAAGCACAATGCAGTTGGGTCATTAGAAACACTAAAAATTGGGGGAAAATTAATCAACATATAAATGTTATTAAAGTCAAAGCTTTTATTCTTTTACACAAGAAAACAAAAGTGATTACATTCACCATATACGGACAACATTTGGTTACTCACTCATTAATGTTGGCACAAGTTTACTTTTATTAAGTGACTAAATTTGTTAATGTTGTTGTTACCAAAATCATTTGCACTTAACAACTACATTGTTACATGTTGTTATGCTCATGTCTTTTGTATTTATGTGCAGGCTGTGAGGATATCATTGTAGAGAACATCTCACTGGAGTCTCTGGTTTCAATTCTTAAGTGGAGTTCTCAGCCGTATGGCTCCAAATGGGTCCACAGACAGGCCTTGCACTTTCTGCGTGAGGAGTTTAGCCAGGTCATGACATCTGACGTGCTCTATGAGCTCACCAAGGATCAACTTCTCACAGCCATCCAATCTGACTACCTGCAGGTAAGGCTTCATGCTCCCTGACCCATGGATTGTATAAAAAGAAGTCTATGCAGAAGCAACTAACCTTAGACGTGTGAATGCCGTTTTACATGTACAGGTGCTGGTCATAAAATTAGAATATCATGAAAAAGTTTAATTATTTCCTGCTGCTGACACACTTTATGGAGAGCTTGGCTGGACTGTAATGCTGTATTTTATTAGCAAAAAAATAAAACGAGCCATATCACACCCCCAGCTAAACATAAATTAATCAATATGCCTTTGTTGGTTGAAAACCTTTAAAGAAATGGCATGCTCAGAAAAAGGATTTTAGGCTTTTCTGTGAAGCTGCTAGAATAATGACTGGAGTTAACAAAAGGAACCAGAGTTATAAAGTAGCGCCTCTGCACCAATTTGTCATTAGTCTCAAATGCTTCATCTTTGTGAAATATGAATGCGGTAATATTCTCTCTCTGGCTTCTCCCACTCTCTTTTTTTACAGGCGAGTGAGCAGGACATTTTGAAGTATGTGATTAAGTGGGGTGAGCACCAGCTCATTAGGAGGATGGCTGACCGAGGTGAGATTGCTGTTCCAATTGACCTTTTTGCACTGTGATACCGTATAACAGATGGCACCACCCGAGCCTCAAGAGCTGGAGTTTTAGATTTGGCCCTTGTCAAGCTCCCTTTAATTCTTATGCCCATTTTTCCTGTGGCCGACATCAACTTTGAGGATAATATGTTCAGTTGCTACCTTATACACTACTACAAAAAGTTTGGGATAATTGGAAATTTATGAAAAACGTAAAAAGTTTTCACTAAGGTGATATAATATCATGAAAATAGGACATTTAAGTAGGAGCATGCGATGGTGATTTCCTCATCTCAAAAAATCTATTGAAACAAAAGCCAACCACAGTGGTGGATATACAAAAAAATGTCAATGTACTAACAACTTGTCATGTGTCTTCAGCAGCCATTCCCTAATGATGCGACCTCGATGAGCTGGAGCATTGTCGACCTTGAAGATTAAATTAGGCCTGTGTTGATCATGCAGAGGCACAATGACTGGATTAATGATGTTAAAGTGTTGGGCAGTTCTGTATTGACTACACACAGCCACTCACATTGTAACACAACCACCAATGGCCAATGTCTTCAACATCATTGGCGGCCATCATTTCTGCTCAGTGTGAATTAACTTTCATCAGTGAATAGCAATGAGGCCCACTGGTCCCTCGTCCAGCATAAGACAATGACGCCTGTGCCTGCCTAATGGTGTGGTCAGGTCATCTAGTATGCAGATTCCGCTGATGTAAACTGTTTTGACATGACACTTGGGTCCCTCTCACCTCTCTTAAATGTGCCTGGAGTTGTGTGACATTCATCGTCTGGTTCCGCAGGACACCAGTGTGGAATGTGTCCAAAGGACGTCCACTTCTATGCCTTTCTGTGACTGTTCCAGTCTCTCTGTATCTCTGTTGAAACCTGCTGATGACACTCTGTGACACTCTAAGCTCTTCCATCTCACAATGGTACTGTTGATCAAGGTACTGCTGGTCAATTGTTAGGTGTCATCTGGAGCTCATAATGTAAAAATGTTAACAGCATGATGAGGACTAGTGTTCAAATACCAATTCTAACTGAACCAGGAAATGTATTGGTCTAACTAAACAGTTTGACATGTGCATTTTAAAGTTTAAAGAAGGTCACATTAAGTCCACATGTAAAGGTTAGAGTTCATTATAGGTTCATCCTGAAATTTCCATCAAAAGCCAAATATCTTATAACTTTTTTGTGAGCAGTGTATACGTCTACTAACAGGTGCCATGATGATGAGAGAATCAGTGGTCATAATGCTCTGCCTTACCGGTGTCATGTAATGTTTTGAATAGATCTTGTATTTTATTTAATTCTTTTGCACTAACTTTTATTTTTTGGGTGCCATCCAGGGCACCCCCTAAACGGGTCACCATTACATTACACACATTTCTGCTGTGTTCACACACTGCATGTTTTGGCAGGTATGACACAACTGGCACTTCTGAAAATATTATTATTTTATTTTTAGAACCAAACCTGCTGAGTGGTACTGCTCACAGTGTGAATAAACGTGGTGTGAAGAGAAGAGATCTGGATATTGAGGAGCTAAGGGAAATTTTGGCTCCTCTGCTGCCCTATGTACGCATGGAGCACATTCTCCCAGCGAACAGTGATGTTCTTTCTGATGCAGTGAGTATCTTGGATATTTTTCTTCAATTGCAAGAAAATAATGATTTATGTAGTCACCTTTATATTTTCTAAAATTCCCAGTGGATTCCTGAAACTAAATTTAGGTTTTTCCCCATACATGCATACATCACATTTCATGTGTTAATTATGCACGATGCTAGTATAACAATAATATTAAAGAAAATAAAGAAGAATTAATATTAAGATGTAACATTAGTAACCACAGCATTACTTTCTGCATCAAGTCACCATATTACAATCTTTTCACCAGAAGACTTAATATCATCCCAAAGTGAAACAATAATAAACACTAAAGCACTTCAATAATTTGAACATCATTATGATGATGAACATCACTTTGTGAGTAACTGCAGTGAGCAACTGTAGCTACAACAGTCAAAACCTTCTAAAAAAGAAAACTCTTTGTCATAAGAAAAATAAACTTGAGTAGCCACAATCATTGGGGACCCATCCTTTTTGGGTGGCCTTGAAGATTTTCCAATGAATTTTAATTAGGATAAATAACAAATATAGGAAGTGCAATCACTGTTTTCTCTTCAAATCAAGCAGGTACATCATCCTTAAATCCATGGGCATATCCTCAGGTGGGTGTAAAGTTAACTGTTAGCCAGTGTTGGGTAAAATCAGAAGGTTTTGTAATCATATGATATCAACAAAATAATTGATTAATATGTCAATAATGAGTGCAGTGTGGCTCCAGCACCCTTAACATGGCAATTTTCACTCTGCTGTATTTTTTTCTGATAGTAATAAAATAAAAAAAATTGTTTTGCATTAAGCAAGTGCTTGAGCAAAACAAAGCTTGCTTAATTGTTCATACTCAGATCAGAGATTTCCATGCTACTTAACACACTTTTAATTTTGTGTTCTACCATTAATACTTTAATTTGCAGGATTTTTTAGAGCATACATTTTACTTACACCAAAATTGGCTTGCGGGGGCTAAGTGGGTACCACTGTTGCCTCACAGCAAGAAGGTCCTGGGTTCGATCCCCAGGGGGACAGTCTGGGTCCCTTGTGTGTGGAGTTTGCATGTTCTCCCCATGTCAGTGTGGGTTAAGTCTGGGTGCTCCGATTTCCGGTCATTGTCCATGACTGTGTTCGATATAAGCTTGTGTACTCATGGAACTTGTGTAATGAATCACTACTGTGTGTTGCATGAATGCAACCAAGAGTGTAAAACATGAGATAAAAATCTAAACAAACTAAATAACCTATTTAGGCTTTCAGGTTGACTGTCATTAATTCTAGTATGTTATCAATGAATGCAGCTGGAGAACTGATGTAGCTGTGCACTTAGTTATGACATCTTTAGAGTTAATATAATGTGGTAGACATATTATTAATTAAGCCTTGTTGGTAGTAAAGTTTAAATGTATTGGATTCTTATGTGATGAACATTGATTGCCTTCATCAGCAAAAAGCTGACAACAGACATCATGTCACTGTAATAAATTGTGGTTACTACTACTCCTCCACTAACATTAAAATGTAGCTTGTGTGTGTATTATATTCACGACTAACTGCTCTTAACTTCATCTTATCCGAGCTTGGCAAATTGTCTTAACACAATTATGACTTTATATCCATTTGATATAAGTGTGGGACACATTTCATCATGCAGCATATTGATTGACAACTCCAGTATTGTTTTAATGTTTTCATTGATTTTTTTTATTGATATATATTGTACTTGTATGTGGCTTATCCAAAACCCAAATGTTTGATTGTGGCTCTGACCTGCTCTATTAAACTAATAGGACCATACAATGTTTTAATGCATGAAACCGAAAACACACTTTTAAGAAGTGACTGTGTGATTATGGAACCCAAAATAAGACATTGTCACACCATGCAATGCTAAAGTTTGTCAACAGTAACCCAAATGCATAGTTCAATACCAGAAGGACTTAATAGAGAACTATAGAGAACCATAGTCTGGCCTAGACAGCTTGCAGTTATTAAGAAAACTAATAGAATTCATTTTATAAAAATTATTAAAAATTTTAACGTAACATCAATGCATTTTAAGCTTTTAAATTGAATGACGCAACAACAAGTTTCATGTTTGAAAATCCAGGTCAGATCTGAACACAGCTAACAGCAGGAAATAAAAAACTGTGTATGGAAAAGATTAACCACACACACACACCCACACACACCCTAAACACCCTTTCACTGTTGAGCAAGTAATCAAAAGCTAAAGAATACAAGCAAATAAAACTCAATTTAAGTAGCCCGGTATAAATTTAATTGATAATTAATTAAATATGTAATGAAAATGAGCAATTTGTGTTTTTATTTCATATAAATACTGGTCCACTAGTGTGTGTATATAGATCAGCCCATGTGATTAGTGTTTAATGTACACTTGTATTATTTGCTGAGATGTCTGTGCTTTCTGCAGATGAAACGAGGGTTGATCAGCACTCCTCCAACAGACATGCTGCCTGCATCGGAGGGGGGCAAATCAAACTCCTGGCTCAGGCAGAAAAACACAGGCATCTACGTGCGCCCCCGTCTCTTCTCTCCCTATGTAGAGGAGGCAAAGGTAAGACTTAGTTCTGCCTTCTTAAGATACAGAGATGTAGAAGCACATATCTCACCGGCCTAGTATTAAATAAAACCTTCACGGCACAGTTAAAAGCATATTTGGTGTTCATAAAAGAACAAGACGATAAGAATAATGTTATGATTTGACATTAACAGACATTAGCAGTGTGTACAGATTTTACAAGATTTTTCATTATGGTTAAAGTTTTGACTGACTAGTGTGGACATGTTGTGGGTGCCACATAGCAGAGTTCTGAGAACTGGTGTCTCTAGAGGATAAGATCTGTAAGGAGCTCTTTTCATGTGGGTTGCCTCTGGGTAATTCTGATTTCTCTAACTTCTTTAAATATCCCAGTTAGTAGATAGACTGTAGTGAAAAAAATTAGCAGATGCTAAACTCTGGGTTAGGTATCCATCCCTTACACTTTAAACACGCAAAACACTTATCAGAATTTAAGATATAACCATCATTGATCAGATATATATATATACATGATACATGATGTTTTCAGTCATTAACCAAACTGTAAAACACTTCAACCAATAAACAAATAGCTCCAAACATGACGAAAAAGCTTTATTAACAAACCCCCAGGAAAAGTACTGAACTTCCAAGAAGAAACATAACTAGAAGTCAAACACATAATATAAAAAAAACAACTATAATTAATACATTTCATAACGAACATCAAGTGGAAATATTCCTGTGAAACACCCCAACACAACCAAAGACGCGTCTAGCCATGTATGTAACTTCTACCTGTAATAATGGTGTTAAAATGGATGAATATATAAAATACAATTATATGTTTTACTGTGACATTTATCTAAATCTGCTAAACTGACTGTAAAACCAAAAAAATATCTTGTTCTTCATCTGGATGTTTGCTTACATTTTCTTCGAATTATTTTTTATTAGATTTACCGGCTGAATTTGTATCTCTTGGGGTTTTTTAACACTTGTTTTGTTTTTATTCTGATGCCCTCAAGCGAAACATTCTCAGGTTTCTGTAGACGTGTATTCATGTCTTAGATTTTATTTCATTTTACTGTCACTAGCTAAAGGGGGCATAATATCTTTCATAACATGTCATTTAGACCATTTTTAAAATACATTTTAAAATGTACAGTTATGTCCAGGAGCACATTCATTTTTTTTATCTTTGCAATTTCAAATCAGAAGAATATTAGTAGTTATTAGCCATTATATTTTGGTATTGTTTTGGCTTTCTCATAGTAAGTGTAGTGGGTATCCAATTTTAAATGAGTTTTTTTTTTCTGAGGGCCTTACAAACAGACCTACAAGAAACGACATATGCTAATGTATTCATAACAGAAGTCTTGGTACTATGTTAATGTGTCCTCATTATGCACGGATGCTTATGTTTGTTCTGTGTTTGTTCTCGTGTGTGTGTGTGTGTGTGTGTGTGTGTGTGTGTGTAGTCTGTCCTTGATGAGATGATGGTGGAGCAAACAGATTTGGTACGACTGAGAATGGTGCGCATGTCTAACGTGCCTGATACACTGTACATGGTCAACAATGCTGTGCCTCAGTGCTGTCATGTCATAAACCATCAGCAAATTATCGGCAGCCAGGCCACAGCCCCTTCTGTTGTCGCCAATGATATACCAGGTAAATAAAGACACTTTAAAAATGGATTCTTAAAGTAGACATAATGATCCCATGTTCTCAGACCCTTTAAATATGTGTACACTTTCTATTGTGGTATTTATTATGGATATAATTTTCTTCTAATTTATCAATTAATCTGCACTTAATTGGCCTCATTAAGCCTCAAACTTTGAGTAAAATGGACCTTTCTGAAAACCTTCCACCAGATTCAGGTTATTCATTCATTTTACATTTTAAATTATTACATTGACATTTTATGCATTTATCCAAAGTGACTTACATTACAGTAACAGTATACACTGTCTGAGCAATTGAGGGCTATGGGCCTTGCTCAAGAGCCCAACTTGCTCATATAGGGGCAGGATTAAGCTATCATAACCGCCATTCTACTGTGAAGGCATTGTACATGACATGTATGTTTGTGAGAATCCGTTTGATTGACGTTGATCAAGAACGCCTAAACTGATGTTCTGGTTCATTCCAAAACTGTTAAGTGGGGCTGAGGTCAGGGATCATTGTGGCTAAAATACACATTCATTCAAAATGTAAAGATACTTGACCCTAAAATGCATTGAGAAAAAGGAATTTTACCCCCAAGTTGCTAACACTGTGTCTTCTAAAAATGGTGTCCCAGTGCTTTTGGCTGTATGTAAATGCATATTTACACATTAAAAATACATCAATGTGTGTTTAAATAACTTTATTATTATAATAAAATTATTATTGTTATTATAATAACAAATTTGAAGTAAAATCAAGTTTATTTAATATTAAAAGGTGTTGCAATTAAAGACATTAGAAGTGTATCCCTAATACAACATAATAAATGTGTGTGTGTGTGTGTGTGTGTGTGTGTGTGTGTGTGTGTGTGTGTGTGTGTTAGTGCCCAGGTTGGAAGTAGTTAAACAGATGATTGGTAGGCTGCAGGAGCTCCGGCACACGGATCAGGTACAGAGAGCTTACGCACTGAATTGTGGGGAAGGAGCCACAGTAAGCTATGAGCTCCAGCTTCGCGTTCTCCGAGAATTTAGCCTGTCTGATGGAGCCACAGAGCTGCTACAGGTTAGAAGAGTTGCCATCTTCTTGTAAATAACACATTCCACATTTTATCAATCAGAAAGATGACAACGTCCATAGATGTCCTATAACCACCCCCCTGTGTGCATGTCCTGTGCTGCAGAACCCACACAAGTTCTTCCCGGAGGAGCGTTTTGGGGATGAGAGTCCTCTTAGTCTGAGAGCGACTGGTCGATGCAGAGTGAACAGCTCCCCTGCCATGGACTCTATGTTCACAGAAGCGGACACACTCGGGGGTCTAAACCCCCCACTTCCTCCTCCACCTCCTCCATACCATGCGATGCCTGTTCACGCCCAGCACAGAGGAGGCTGGGGCACCCTAATGGCATTGCCTCCTCCTTCACGCTCTTTCTCTTACCCATGTAACCGCACACTCCAGAAAAGAGACTTGTCCATGCCTCAGCCCAGCACCCAAGTGTACAAAGGTTCTGATTACAGCCTGGCTCAGAGCATGGGGAATATGGTCAGCACAGAGACATCTACGGTAAGTGCCTAATGGTTTACTGGCTTCTTCTGAGTACAGCACCGAGATGATCATGTGTGTAGAGAA
>JAYDZG010000011.1:16812729-16826083 GCA_034509265.1 Microcambeva bendego
AGACATCTACGGTAAGTGCCTAATGGTTTACTGGCTTCTTCTGAGTACAGCACCGAGATGATCATGTGTGTAGAGAAGCACATGTAATTATGGAATCACTGAAGGGACAAACATTGGCTTTGTCCGAAATCGCATACTTAAATAGTACGCACTTCACCGGTAAAGCAGTAAGCAAGTGTGCACTATAACCCTGAAAGTAGTAATTACCAGCCCACTACACCACATAAAAACCTGCTCCACTTATTTAATTGCAGTTTGATTGCTTCTTATTGCATATTGTGCCTTATATTTCATACACTATGCATGGCATGGCGACCCGAGCCCTTCTTTATGTAGTTTGAAGGTTCTCTTCGTGTCTGTATGGGTTTCCTCCCATTGCCCAACAACATGACGTCAGGTTACTTGGAGATACTGAATTTTCCTATAGGTACACTGTGGTTACTCCTAATGAGAGCAGCTAAACGAAGACAAAAACAATTCATACACTCTGCGAATAAAAATATTTATATACAAATTGCATATTTCATGGGAAATTTTGGAGTGTGTCTGGGACTTTGGGCCCATTTATTCAGAGGCTGGATGTTAATGTTGAATCAAAAGGCCTGACTGACAGAATAGTTAATGTCTCTTCTAAAAGGTACTTGGAGAAAATCCATGTCGGCTACCACAAACACATGCAATAATCAAAAGAATACTGTGATCAGAAAAAATCAGAATGATCGATAATTTTAGTTTTTGGAATCGTTCCTGTTTTCTCTTGTGTAAACTTTGCCAAGTTTCCTAGAAATCTTATAATCCTATATCTGCCACAGGCTAAATGTCTTGGTGAGTAATGGGCAGTGGTTTTTTTATTTTCCTTCCAGCAGCTGTTATAGGATATAAGATGCTGGATTAAGGTTGCTGTATGTACTGAATCCCCTGTACTTGATTTATTTTTCTTGTTGAATTTTATTATATTTGCTAATCTTATAATAATGTAATTATTAGAATTGCTAATTTTGTGTGTATGCACTACTGCACTCAACACAAACTGAATAACTGAAAAGAGATATTTTGGTGAAAATTACATTGGGATTTTCTACACAGCATTTAACTAAATTTAAAAACTCTGACATGGCTTATTTGGATGGGAGTAGATAGTCTAATAATTACTTTCCCTTATTTACATAACGAATTTGATGTCAATAGAACAAGGGTTCTTAAATGTGAAACTAGCTCCAGGTCATGAGGTTCCTGTTTAGCCAGTGTTGCTTATAGTATGTATAATGAATTGAAGTCATGATGATTCACAGTGCTCATTCTCATTCTCTCTCTTCAGAGTCTGGAACCTCTTATTAATGATTACATGCCTGACATCGCCCTTGGAGTCTCCTCTATGACTCTGTCAGAGCACAGCAAGGCTCGGAACATCTCTCATCCTTTTCCCAGTATGTCCTCATTTATTCCTGTATATCCGACTGGACCGTGCCCCACCGGTAGGTACTCTGTTCCTGAGCAGCCCAGCACAAGACATGTCTCCAAACAAAAAGCTAAACCTCCGCCTAACTATCCAGACCTCTATGACGTGTCCAGTCAGACAGAGACCCCTACATCCAGCCATCCCTCTCAAGCTCTTTACACAGGTCCAGACTTGTTCCCTCAGCGCAGAGGGCCTGTTAACAGCTCAACCCTGTCACGCCCCCCTAATGTCTCTGTGTCTGTTCATGGCACAGCCAAGCCAGCAGACTCTCTTCATTTGGATGTATTGGGTCAAAGGTTGGATTTGGATTTGGCCCGTTCATCCTCTGGAGTACCCTCAGTAGAGGAAGTGCTTGTGCCCAGTGGGCACCTAATAAATGACTCGGTCCTGACATGTTCTCTTGGGCCTTCAGGAGATGGCACTGAGGGGCTCAACTCTGTATCAGGGGGAACACAGGAGCCATCCAGAGAGGCCAGCAATCACAGAAACAATAGTGAAGGAACAGAAGCAAGCAGGGTTAGCAGCCAGTCACCCAGTAATCCGGAGTACCAGTATAAGAAATCTGCACTTTAATGACGGTGATGTTGACTTTGTGACAAAGACTGTTAAACAAATGCAAGAAACTTGGTCATATTTGGGCTTGAGCTACTTAATGAATGAATGTGTTTTATAAGGTTTCTATTTTGTGTGGGTGGCACATATTGTGTTTTCTGAGTTTTCAATCTTCTGCACTCTGTTTAAAGATCTTGTCTGATTCTCGATTACTTACTCACAGAGTTGGTTGCTGATAAAAGTCACTTTCTTCCTGATACCAAGCTAGGCATTCATTTACTCTGTTTACTTGTTGATTCTGTATGATTTCAGGATTCTATTAGATGGTTTTGGTGGTTTTAAAATGTTTAGATATTCCATCACAATTGTCTGACCAGTCGCACACAGACTATCATGCCAGGGTTAATTCTGTATCTTGCTTGAGAGCCCAAAAAACAAAACACTTTCAATAAATTACATGTTTAAAATGAATAATTATTATAATTTAAGGCGGAACATTCCTACTAACAAGTGACACCAGAACAACTGGATGGTCTGCCACCCTTCCTTATTTTGGTAAAAATAGACAATTAAACAAGTCAGTAATTGAATCACTTTGTCTGACACGGGTCTCTTCTCAACAGCTTTGCTTTAGACTGCACTGATTGTTATTTTACATTTATTAACTACCCATAGTAATTTCTGTTATATATGGAACAGTTCACTAAACACTTAGCCATAAGCAAGGCTTACATATTGGCCAATGTTAATAATCCATTCGTAGTGACCCACAGATATTTAACTTCCTTTGATGAGCGTCATTTAGTTTATTCACAACATTTTCCCCAAGTCTTTTGAACACAACACTATCTTGGTTAATATCATCTCAAAGTCTGGATATCTGACCTTCAGTATTAAACCTCTAGAAATACAACATTTAACGACACTGCCATGGGTGGGTGTGAATATTTCAGTGTAGGGGAGCTTAACATGAACTAATGAAGGAATGGCGAATAAAATGTGTTAAATTTGATAGGATTCTAATTCATGCCTAGTAAATATGTCAGATTGCATCATGTCTGTTGTATATATTCATTCTATCATTCGTCTTGAACATTCTGTGGATTTCTGAAGGTTACAGTCAATGTTCAGTTAGTTCATTCTGCTTTAAATTCTGAAAATGGGTAAATAATTCATACAAAATACACTCATTTAACAATTGTCATAGTCTATCCAAGAATAACTCTAATTAGAATAATGATATTTTAATTTCCTGAAATATTTAAGTTGGGTTTAAGCATATTTTCATTAAAATGTAATTGGTAAAAAGTATTTTTTATTGAATCAAACTCATGAATCAATTAATCAGATGAACAAAGTCACTCTTTCTGTATTTTCTGTTTTTGCATTTTCTCCCTGATTTGTTTACAATCTAGTCATGTACAATTACCTGATCTTATTCAGCCCCAACTGCAGCAGACCTCTACCACTGACTGAGAACACACCCCGCCCTGATGTCTGCAGTAGCCAATCACCTGCACAAGGCGGGTTCGCACATGGATCAGTATTGTGTATAAAGTCATGCACTGATCTATGGTATCCCCAGTGTTACTGGTTTTATAGCCAAATATTTCTACAATCATTAAAATGCAATCATTTAGCCATTGGCTAAATATAATTAAATATATGGAAACTGCATGTCAAGGAGGAAAACAAACTTAATTGTTAAATTAAATGTTCACATGTATGTTGTGACATTGATTTAATGTTGGGGTTTGTAAGTGTAAATCACATGTTGTTGATGGATTTTTTTAAGGGAATCGAAATTGCACAGCTTGGTTGTTTAGTATGTTGGCCTTCATCTGTGTGGAGTTTGAAGTTTGAAGAATAATTTCAAAGCATTTAACAATTATGAGGGTTAAGGGACTTTCACAGGACCCTAACGGTGGCCACTTGGTGGGATTTGGCTCAGTAGTTCAGTACCCTAACCACTGAGCTACCACTGCCCTGATCACATATTCTTGATGTCTGTAGTTACCATGCCTAACACACTCTATAAGCAAATGCCAAATCCTCATGTACGTATTGTTTTTGCACAATTTTTATTAGTAAATTATCACACACCTGCATTCATTCATTCATCAATCATTCATTCAGTCACATAAACCAGTGATGTTTTAAAATGTTTGTATGACTAGTCCTGGCTTTGGCGGTTTAAGTAGTAGCAAGTTTATCATTTCAAACTGGGTTCGTGAGAAATTGAGTGATTATTTTTTTAAGATTAATGTCGTTGGTAGGTACACATTTAAATTATTTAAACGTTTTATTGTATGAAATAAATCAGGACTGTTCAAGATTTACACTAGCACCAGCCTCGAAAATAATTAATTCATGTACTGTAAGGAACACATTTCCAACTCACTGTGGCCTTAGCTACGCGTTTCAATCTCAAAACCATAGCGGGACTTGAAGCCATTTTACTTTTTCAGATAAATTTAATGTTTTGTTCTATCAGAGCTCATGGTGTAGAGTGGATTTTGGAATGTGCTGCTTAAATGTCATTGTGCTCTCTTCTTTTAATCTTATCTGATTCACTTCACTGCTCTTTATAGTGCCACTTAGTGGTACGTACAACTCCTACAAGTTTTGTAGGAGTAGTACTCATTTAAACTTACAGCTACCGGAACACAATTAACCGTCGTTCTAATTTATTTAGTCTGATTAGGGTCACATAAAACATGAATAGGAGATTGTTAACCCCATACCAAAGTACAGTCAAATGAATTCTCCATCTTTGTTATTCTATATTTGTCAAAAACAGTTCAGATTTTTAAACAACAATATTACACAGAGTGTGAGTAGAACATATTATGTGAACCCGGACGGCACAATGGCTAAGTGGGAACCGTCACTTCACAGCAAGAAGGTCCTGGGTTTGATCCCCAGATGGTGTGGTCCGGGTCTTTTCTGGGTTTAGTTTTTCGCCTGTGTCTGAGTGGGTTTCTTCTGGGATTTCTGGTTTTCACACCCAGTGCAAAAACATGTAGTCAGGTGAATTGAAGACACTGAATTGCCCTATAGCTGAATGTGTGTATGTGCATCTGCCCTGTGCTGAACTAGCGCCTCATCCAGGGCTTTTCTGTGTGCCTTGCACACAATTAAAAGTTAAGATAGGTTCCAGCAACCTTAAAAGAAAGTTATTTTTACTTTAATTTGGATTGTGTTTAAGGGGTTTGTTGAATTAGTTACTGAACCGGTCTGTTTAATTTGTTGAGAGAGGAAACAGAAAGTCAGTCTTTCACAAAGGTAATAGGGGTGTTGTAATATGGCTATTGTAACTGTTTTATTAAAACATGTTGTTTCGTTTTCTCAGTATGTTATAGTGGTGTGTTTAATCATCTGAACAGTATGTGGCAAATATGCAGTCAGCAAGCAAATTACTGTGCAATTACTTTTCACAGCCCTGTAAATACTGTCTGTCATGCTTCATGTGTGGCAGAGGATAGTAAGAATAATGCATGAATAAATGACTCCCATAGTTTTAGCATAATCAATGACTCATTGGCAGGGTTCACATCAGTTTTTGACTCTATATTTATTACTAAGCGAATAAAATGAGCCAGTTGGTAAATGGCAATTACAACACTGATTTGTGCTATGGGAAAGATTGTGGCTCACAGTTTGTGCTGCGTAATGAATTCTTCTTCTGTTCAGCTGTTTATTAGCAGCCCTGTCAGGAGTAAACATTTTGTTATGGAGGTTGGCACTTTGTCTAAATAGGTAGGACTGAAGGTCCTGGGTTTGATCCCCAGGTGGGGTGGTCCGGATCCTTTGTGTGTGGAGTTTGCATGTTCTTTGTGTGTGTGCATGGATATCCTCCAGGAATTCTGTTTTCTTCCCACAGTCCAAAGACATGTAACCAGGTTATTTGGAGATCAAAATTTACCTTGATAATGTTTCATATTGAACTTGTGAACTGATGAATCTTGTGTAATGAGTAACTAACGTGTCTAAATGGTTTTCCTGGACCCAGGTTCATCCTGACTTAAATCACCAACTGGTTTTAATCCATCTCATGGTACGATCGAGTGGTCAACTGTCTAGCTAGGAAATTGCTTTCAAAAGACCAAACAAGTTTCTTGTACTTGCTTGTTAAATAGAAAACTCTAACCTCTACCACTGATAGGAATGGAAATACATTTGAAGGGAAGTTTGTGTTTGTGGAAAAGTTTAGCATGTCATAGTGACTCAACAGCAAAATCAAAGCCTAATCATCGGCAGATGGGTATTCGAATTGAATAAAATTCAGCCCAATTGTATTCTTGTATCTGCCTAAATAAAAATACTTGCAAAGTATAGTGAACACACATCTGTTGGATATAATCTATCCCCAAATTGTGTAAATTAGATCAGAAGGGTGATTTTATGAAGCCACAGGCTAAGAGCTACACTAAGTTCTTCAAACTACAGTTCTTATCTTCTTCCAAATAATCGTCAAGGATTCAGTAATATTTTCTAGATGTAAATCAATAAGTACATTATAACAAAACTAAGAGCTAAAAAGTAAAACAAACGCTTAAAAGACTGATCATTTTCCTGCTCATGTGGGTTCATGTTTAAAAACTTAGAGCTGCACCCACCACCCAAGACCTCCAATCCAAATGGCGCTAATGAATGTAGTTACACAGCAAGAGTTTACATACATGTAAAATCATTCTTAATTGTTTTGAATTCATTTAAACAGCTTTTACAATGGCTGATTAATATCTGTGATTCATAATTGCGTTTATAGAACATTGCTGAGAATCTAAGGAAGTTCTTTTCCCTGGACTGTTATTTACAGACTGTTATTTAATTGTGACTTTGGCCTATGCAAGCCTCCATAGTAGCCTATTAAAATTCTACCAACTTTTTAACAGCCTGTATTTCCACTCATAAATGTTTTTCGATGTTTGGTGACTTTGGATTAGGACTCACTCTGGGTTTTGATACAATTGTTTTAAATATGTATGTCGTACTTTTAATATATAATTGCATTTCTTGTAATTCATTTTTTACTTGTTCTATTTTTCTACTGTTACCTCAGAGAGGGTTAACAGTGTGCATCTTAGAAGCTAGGAAGCGTCCTCACAATAAACTTGTTTTAAAAGTAAACGTTCTGCTATTTCTGTGTTTTGGAAGAATGTGGTTATTGATTATTAAAGAAGTCTCACTTAGACCAGAACTGAAGATCATAATTAAAGAACTGTGAACAGAAAATCTGATGTTTTGATTGATTTCTTTTTAGATTTATAAAGAACATCTGTCCCAACAACTGTATGTAAGCATATGAAACAGTGGTCTGTTTTGAGTATGTTTCTCAATCATGCTAATAGTCACATTCATAATGCTTACAGAATTTATTTTCTGTATGGTTGATCTTAATCTATACTACCCCAAAAAAAAAAACATACCGGTACCGGTAAATAGAATAAGCAGGAGAGAAAAAGATTTTTTATAATAGTACCTTAATTTTTGACTGTTAATAAAATAAGAATAAGGATCTACAGCTGTAAATGTCCATTGACACGAATACCAATTTCCAAAACTATTTACTGTCCGTAAATAAATATGGCAAAAAAACTATTTAGGTTCTGTACAATACATGAACTTTAAACATATGATACTTATTCATGGTTTATTCATGTTAGAAATTGAACTACTTCATGAAAAATATTTTAATTAATATTTTATTAATATTTTTTCCCCCAAGAGGATAAAAGCAGAAAATCAAACTAAACATACGTGTCATGCTCGTTGAGTATTTCAGAATCTCAAGAGCCAAGTGCTGGTGAAAAGCATAGGGATGGTTTTAACACTAATACACTACTATCAGAAAGTTAAGGATATTTGGCTTCCGATGGAAATTTCAGAATGCACTCTAACCTTTACATGTGAACTTAATGTGACCTCTAATCTTTTGAATGCACATCTCCAACTGTTCAATACTTTTTGCACAACTTGCTGTTCTCTAACAAGGAGCTTAATGGCAAAATTAACAACAGGTGTTTGATCCATGAATTGACCAATGCATTTCCTGGTTCAGTTAGAATTAGTATTTAAACACTCCTCCTCATCATGCTGTTCACATGTTCACATCATGAGCCCTAGATGGCACCTAACAATTGATCAACAGTACCATTGTGAGGCTTCAAACAGGATGTTCTCAGATGGAAGTGGCTACTGAGCTTGGAGTCTCCCCGAGTGTCATCAGCAGGTTTCAACAGAGATACAGAGAGACTGGAAGTCACAGAAAGGCATAGAATGGACATCCTTTGGCCACATACCACACTGATGACCGTTTCATTGTGAACAGTGCGCTGCACAACCGGACGATGACTGCCACACATTTAAGAGGTGAGAGGGACCCAAGTGCACATGACAAATTAATGTGACATTGACAATTTTATTGGAGTATACTCACCAATATTGTTGGCTTTTTGTTTCAATAAATTGTTTAATATGAGGAAATCAACAGAGCATGCTTCTACTTAAATGCTCTACTTTTGAGATTTTAATCAAAAACATTTTTTTGATTAAATGTTTTTAATTTTGCAAAGTCTAAGCCGGTGTTTCCCGGTTAACCTGCTTCAACCTCAGGCAGGAATTAGTGTTCAGCCAAGGTACAGGAACAAAGAATTAATTTCTTTATGCCATAACTGACAAACATCACAGCATAGATGTAGGCAATTTATTTCATTAACCAGGTATCATTAGATACAACAGTCTTTATTAAAGTTAAAACAACATGGAACACGAAATCTTATGCTCGACAGCACTCTTACTCTGCATTTACAGCATGTGGAACCATTTTGACAAGCCTTTGTTTAGTGGGGGGAAAATAGGCCAGGGATTGAGGCAGTTATTAAACATTTATGCAAACTATTTTATTGAATTAATAATTCTACAGATTCTTTCGGATATGAAACAGTGATGTTTTGTGCCTGTGCTTTTCTCAGCTTCAATATTAAAACGACTAAAACATGTCATAAAATAATACGTTTATCCATAAGAAGAGCAAGCGTATTAACTACACAGTGTAAAAACGAAGACTGTTTCAAAAACATGTTTTCCTAAAACCTATTTCTGTTTGTAGCCAGCCTACGTCATGCATCATGATCATAAAGTTGCTTCTGTAACATTAGCCCACTGGCTTGTCAGCCACCTACTAACAAACTCGTCAGAAGGTCCTGGGTTCGATCCCCAGGTGGTGAGGTGCATGTCCTTTCTGAGTGAAGTTTGTATGTTCTCCCTGGGTGGGTTTACTCCGGGTGCTCCGGTTTCCTCCCACAGTCTAAAAACCACATAAGGTGAATTGTAGATACAGAATTGTTTGATATAACCTTGTGAACTAAAGAAACCGGTGTCCATTTCCTGTCATGAATGTAACCGAAGTGTAAAACGATGTTAAAATCTAAATGAACGAGCAAAAAAACTAGTCCAAACTGTTCCAGTTTCCACCTGCAGACACAGAAACACACATCCTGTAACCAGAATTACTTTTACTCTATTTCTTAAACTGAAAGGCTTCAAAAAGATGAGCTAAGTTGTATCACCCACACGGACATGATGGATGTAATGTATTGTTACATACTTAAATGTTTAGTAAGAACATTTTAGCTTGAGCCTTCCTAGTAATAGATGGCATTGTATTAAATCTTGTGTATGGTAATCCCCTGTTTACAAATGTCAACTTTCTTCTAATTAACCACATCTATTCATTGCAGTTTCATTTTGGAACTCTAAAATGTGCATAGTGTGAACTTTAACTATTAATAAACACATTCGTTTGTTAACAAGCACTCTGACTCATAGCAGCAAACATTTAAAAGAATGATTGGTTTGGTATAAATGGAAAAATCCCTACAACTCAGCTGCAATAATACTGCCCGAGACTGGCACGCCTCTTCTTCTTTGACTGAAGCTCTTCAAAAAATGTGTAGATGGCTTCAGAAGTCACAACCTAAATGAACATCGAAAGAGCCACTGTTAGTGATTTCATGTACAGCTTATTATCCTTTAGATAAATGTTTTTAGTGTGTGAATAATTTCATAGTGACTTTTTAAAGACGCGAGGATACACAGATCAGCCATTTAAAATATGCATGTCACAGTCAGGGATCTACTAACTTGAGCGGCTGATGCAAGTCGCTGTAGTGTGTGTTAATTCTGTGTGCGGTATATATGAGCAGGTATGAAAACCTGAGTGATCTGAGTTATGGGGAAACTATTGGCTTGAAATATCTTCAAAAAGCAAGCGGTGTTTCTAGCTAGTCATGTTGAGTACTGACATTGATCTGTGAGGGGCAAGCCATGAACTGCTGACAGGTTGTTGGGCTTATTGATTTCTTTTTTTCTTTTATGTCAATAGCAAGGCGATAACTAAGGGACATTTTCTGTTGTTGTTTATGAGATTATTTACATTTATTTCTTGATTGTAGTGTGCTAATATAGTGCTGTCCATGTTTACAGTTATGGGGCAATAAAAGGTACATGACTTACCTTTCCCTGGTCAACAAACTGCTGGAGGAATTCACGTAGCTCTGTTTTCATGTCATTATACTCTGTAGAGACCAAAATAGTCAGATGTGTTTTGAACAATGACCAAAAAAATCATTTATATTTTGTGGTTACATTCTGTGGTTCATTTAGACCTTTACAGTCAATCACTGCTACCATTGAATGGGAGTAAATCCGCCATCAGGATATCGAGTGCTGTTTTGTTATATTAAAAATATAAACAGTTATTGTGAATCTTATGTTTTACTTGATTTTATATCACTCACTTCCATGACGTTTGAACACATTACTATCTACCTGCAGAGCATCATGAGGCACAGACAGAAATGCAATGTGCTGTCCAAGCAAGTCTAGCAAAAGTATCCTGTGGATTTCTATCAACTTTTTTACAGTGCTTCAGAGATAGTGTGGCCACTGTTATCACAGAGATCTAAACACTACAACCTCTACCATACAGGTATTGAATTGTGTCTATATCTGTTAAAACAGTCCAGCATGTAATGCAGCACAACGCTTCTGGTAGGTTGTCATTTGAAATGTAGCAAAATAATGATTTTCCATTTTTATTAAAATGAAGCCCAGCAATGGCATCCCAGTGTGTTTCTGTGTTCTGCTCAGTATTTCCCAGTGGAATCTGACTTGCCGCAACCCTGACCAGGATAATAATGCAGGTAAAAAAAAAGGAGCTAAACAGGACGATAAGCTGTTTTAAGACTACAATTGTGACATTTATTAGACTGATGTCTAAGTGATATTTTGTACCGACCTCCAACTCAAAAACACGAACAGCTTTTAAAATAGATACATTTCACAAAGAAAGTTCAGAGGTCAGCTTGTTTTGTGTTATTCTTACGGTAAATGATCTCCAGTTGCTGAACATGATCAAGGGAACTGAGGCAGGACATGAGCAGGTCTCCTTCCAGTAGAGCCTCCGTCTTTCCCCTATTTTCATAAGCGAGCACGGTGTCCGACTCATCCAGAAGGAATTGAACACCTGCCTCCACATATGTTCTCTGAACAAAGAGATCAACCACAGTCACACTAGACTTCATGTCATGCCTTTCAACATTCATGGTTTTGTAATGAACTGTTATACATGTGTGTATATACGATGTGTCTTAAAAGCTTTTGCACTTTTTTAAAACTGTGATTTGTTTGAAGTATTTTGTGATTAATTTCCCCTTAAAGATTATTTTCAAAAATTACTTCTTCCACCCATTTCCAACCAAAACATACCAGTTTGGAAACTTTTTAAAGATTCTTTGTGTATATGTTCGTCAAGCAGACTGCAGAAGTACATCTCTGAACCCAACATGAGCTGCAGCTTCTTTATCTGAGACTTGATCTAATGGTGGCTGAGTAAGAAGCAGTTGATTTTCTCTATTAAGATGTGAAAGCTAATCTGATTCTCAGTGCAGTAATTGTGGTTGAGATGTACTTTGCAGTTTTAAATTACAGCACACCAGTGCCAATAGTAATAACCAATTTTCTTGTACTTTTAAGGAAATGTTCTATACACAATACATTTCACACTAATGCCGTGTTTATAAATTTACCTTGCAGTCTGTGCAGGTACAGAGCTTGGAGCGCCAGTCATATGGCCAGAACACTGCCCCGACCCTGGGTCTCACTAAGCCTTTGGACTTCATCTCGCTTAGTTTACAAGGTAAAACTCCAGACTGGCTCTTAGCAGTACACATCTCCATTTCCTCACGAGTTCTCTTGTGGTTTACAGCTACAGTTTCATTACTAACAACAACCTGTTAAAACATACAGAAAATTGGACAAACATTTACATTTTCAGCATTTGCCTTTATCCTTGTGACTTTATGACTTACGTTAGTTACAGTACACAGTCTGAGCAATTGAGGTTTAAGTGCCTTGCTCAAGGGCCCGACAGCGACAACCTAGCAGTGGTGAGGTTTGAACCGGTGTCCTTCGGATTACTAATTCCGTACCCTAACCACTAGGCTACAGCTTGCCTACTGTAACAAATGCAGACAAAAATGTTGACTATTTTTATAACATTTATGTAGCATTTTAATTATAATGACACATTGTAAGTTGACAATGGAAGTTCTGTGGTTATGATTCGTTTAGTCGATCTACACCTCAAAGATTAGTTGATCAGATCTGTCAGTTATAATTCTGTTTAAGTGGTAAAGCCTATACAGTTCCCAATTAATAAAGGAATAACATGTGCATCTCCGAATTAAAACAAAGATGTTTATACATTTGGCGCCCTCTGCTGGCTGATTAACACGAATGCAAATTTAGCAAAAGGTTTAAGAGACTTTGGTCCTTATCTTGTACTCGTTGCTCTCTTGAGCCTGGTTTCTACTTAACGTGACTATATTTAAACACCCCCAACTTCCCAAACCGATGAATGCCTCCACTGCCACTTTTTACTACCTTTAATTACTCTTTTACAAGAACAAGACATTTTGGAACATTGTAGTGTATATCATATCTCACACTTACTTTATTTTCACCTTTACTTGTTGGGATATCATCGTGGACCCTCATGCTTGGGTGCAGCGTCTTGTTCTTGTGTTCCATCTTTCCTGCCACATTTGCACTCTCATCCTCGTTACAAAAGCTCACTGTCATCATTGGAGGAACTGTTCAACGTGTAAACAAGATTCATTAAAAAAAAGACATTTAAGAAATGCATGGTGAAAGTGTTCCAATAACAGATGTAACTCACTAGCAAAGTAAGCAGCATAGGTCCAAAGTAAGTGAACTCTGTTCATACAACTCTCACACACCATCTCCAGTAACTCTTCAGAGTCCGCTAGAGCACAA
>JAYDZG010000011.1:16841271-16867941 GCA_034509265.1 Microcambeva bendego
ATATGTATATCTGTATATCTGTATATCTATCTATCTGTATATCTATATGTATATCTGTATCTATCTGTATATCTATCTGTATATCTGTATCTATCTGTATATCTATCGGTCTGTATATCTATTAGTGATGCTTTCATTAAATAAAAATGAAACAGCAAACCAAATCTCACAAAGTATACTCTGGTAAAACAACATTTGGTTTGATCAACTTAAAGTATTATTTTACATGTTTGCTGAGCAGATACTACTTACTACTTACCCTTTGAATAAAGCGGATGAACATCTGCACTGAATTCATCTTGAATCTCTATTTCATTATATCCACCTTTTACCTTGTTTTCTGTATCCACCATGATTTTTGTGTGATTTTTCCTGAGTGTAGAAACAGTAAGTGATATGTTAGTGTTTTTTTTGTCAGGCTTTTACTTGTGCAAATAGTATCACTGAACTCAGTGGTTCTTGGTTGTGGGTGGAGCTCCTGTTAAAAGTAAAGTTACAATTTATTCTGTGATAATTCCTAAGGTGCTAATGACTTAATGTAATAAAGCAAGCTATGTTTATGATGAATAACTTAATAATAACATTTCTAATGTAAACATTACAAATAAACATTGAAACTGAACATAGAAAATATTAGTCACACTTGGAGGGCTTTGGTTCAGCAGACTTTGATCCTCTGTTCGGGTTACTATTTATGTAGAATCTGGGTGACAAGCCAAAATTCTCTTACAATGCTTAATGTATATTGTGTCTGTGTATTTTATATTGAGGTAGTTGGTTATGGTATATTACAATTTTATATTTCATTTTTAGAGTAACAAAAGTACCAAATGTACCTCATACCAGTAGATAACTGGTGTTTTTGTTCAAGTAAGAGAAAGTAAGGACAACACTGAGGCACAAAAACAAATTCTGCTAATCAAACCAAATATCATTTAAAAAATGGCAACAATAGGTTAGGACAGTGGTAATCAAACATAACTTCAGAAATGCAAAATTAAAAAAGGTGATACAAACCCTATTGTAAGAAAAAACAGTAACCCTAACCCATTCTGTAAAATGCTATTAAACAGTAAAAGAGGATTTGTTAATTTCCTAAACCTTTTTAACTGAAACAGTACAAAAAAGATGATGGATGAGAGGATTTTTAATTATTGTATCTCGCTGGAAACAGTAACGGTAAGTGATGAACAACTGATGACAATATGACATATAAATTATTAAACGTATTAAAAGTATTTAATGCAAGATTAACCCAAAATATTGGACCATTTAGGGCAGCATGGTGGCTTCTGGTAAAATGGGTACTCTGTGACTGAACATATTAAGTAAGAGAGTGTATAAAAAATGGCACAAAGTATGCCTTCAATACTCCTGAAAAGCTTTCTCATTTTGTCACAGAATGGAGACTGGGTGGCAAGATGTACTGGTAGGTAATGTTAGTGATGCCAAGCATCATGTTTTTTTGAATCTGTGTAACTGTGCTTTTGTTCATTGTGAGTAGAGTTTGCTATTTGCTGTATTGCTTTTGTGGGTTTCTTCTGGCACACAGCTTTTCTCTAACAACTTACATAACATTGCCTGTATCCCAAATAGAACTGATAGGCTATTCATACTAGAAGAATCTCTCTTTTGTGCAATACCTAGCCATTGTCTTAATTTTAAAAAAATTATAATGTAGGCACTCATGTAGGCATTCACTCACACAATATTCCTGCTAAAATTATCTTCAAAATACCACAATTTTGGCAAGTGGTGAGATGGGAGTATCATGATATAGGGCTTTTTCAGTGTTGATGCATTACAAGTCGTACAAGGAAACACATTAAAACTATGTGCTGGGTGTATTAGAAGAGAATACTAATCATGGTTGGTACCAAGACTGGATTTTAGCATAAAATGGATAAAACACAGTACGAATGGATAGGGAATCACGGAAAGAAGGAAGGTAATAACCTTTGTTCAGAGAGGACTTCAATATAACTTAAATGTTCAAAGTTCTTAAAAAAGGAAATGGAATATATTTTTCTAGAGGTACTTTCAAAAAGGTGTGAAAAAAGTGTGAAAATAATTAACTTTTATAAACCATGTCAACAGTTATAAATAGAGCAAATGAATGAAATTTTGAATGATTTAGAAGGACAAGTTGCTAAATTTCCTTCGGGATAAATAAAGTATCCATCTATCTATCTATCTATCTATCTATCTAAATTATCTGGTGGGGGATTTTAAAGCACATAAAACTTTGGAAGGTGTAAGAGGTGATAATAACGGAGATATATTTGACAAATTCATGGAGGACGAGTTAGTATGCCTATATGATGGAACAAGCACAAGACTAAACATTGTCAGGGGCTTAGAATCAGCAATTGACCTCACTATAGTAACAAAAACAATGTCTAATAGATGTGAATGGAAAGTATTAAAGGAAATAACCATGGGTAGTGGTCATTACGTCAAGAGATATTTTCAAGATTGATATTTGGCCCCACTGAATAAATAGCACACTAGCAATAATGAAGAAACGTGCACATGGTAACTGTGAGAACTGCAATTGTCCAGATATGGTAGAACATGTAATGATGCACTGTCCAATATTCCAACAGCATAGACACAAACTGAGTCAACAACTTCAAGAAAAATAAGATTATGTATAGGAAATATTACACAAAGGATCAGCATAGGCTGGTTTTAAGTTTGTTTTCTCTTTTGGCGGACACATTGCTAGTGAATAGAATTAGCATAGAAAATAGAAAGAGCAAACACAATTCCTGTTTTGATACTCCACTCCAGATGGTGGCGGTAAACCATCAAAAAGTTAGTTGTTAAACTCCATAAAAAGAAGAAGACGTCATCAGTGAGGTCCGTTGAAACGTATTGGCGGAATTTTTTGAAAACAGCAACACGAAAACGGTCGCATAGCGCAGGTACTATATTCGTTTTTTAAAACTGTGAGGCTACAAAGCGCCCATGTAACACTGTTATTTACACCAAAGTCAGAGTTTGTAGACTTTGTTGTAAAGTTTGTTGACTTTAATATGTAATTCATGTTATTTCTCCATATCTTATTTAGCTACAATAGCGATCGGTTGCTAATGCTAATCTGTCTTTTTGTATTAGCACCTTTAGCTGTTCTAAGTATACATTAAACTATATTTAAACAATAACATTGTTTTGTGTAATGAACCGCACAGCTAAGTCTCATTAATAATGCAGATGCACTTTATTAGTTTAATCTCAAGTTCAGTGAATCCATGGGTGTTAACGCTGGACAGAATACGTTATTTTTATATAAGGTCACATTGTTGCATTAAATCCACCTTTTCGTGCTATGGGTTTTTAATTTGAATTAAGCGAACATCTCGGTTTGACAGAAGATATGTTTAGAGTTTGAGGTGGTTTATGTTGTATTGCTATGGATATACAGGAAAACATTTGTATGAAGAACATAGCAGAGCATTTTTTCATCTGTTGATCGATCTGTCTTTGTTTTTGAATGCAGCCAAACGTCTTAAATGCTTAATATCAGTCTTTAAGAATTATGTATGTAGGCATAGGAAACATGAAGGATGTAATGACTTCTACAATCATAAAACGAGGACAAAAGAACATATAGCATTGCAGATACAACCGTTTTGATAACCTACCTGTCATAATATTAAGCAAATTTGAGACTTTTAAAATGATTTAATTTTAACTTATTTGTTTACTTATTTTTGCGTTCAAGTCACCATGAGTCGAAGACCAAGCAGTCGATATTCGGAGATGCCTATGCGTGTGACTGATGGCAGAATGAGTCTGGTGAATGCAACACCACAGAGGTAAATTTGCTTGACAATTAAAAGCTATACTGTACATGTATTTATAAGTGGTATTAATTAATACATTCATTTTGACAGTAAAGACAATGTCTTTGGCAAACTGAACATACCCAAACCTCAGTCTAGCACCTCAGAGAGGAGGACCAGTTTTTTTGGAAAGTAAGTGACAATTTCTGAACAAGTAGTTATTTATGCATTTTTTTATATTTGTGTGTAGAGCAGATTTTAACTACTGGAGCTCCAAAACATATTGGATCTTTTAATTAGGTCTGTGAACTAGTCTGTAGGATAAATGGTTTAGCCTTTTTAACTCTGGTTATTTAAATAATCATAATATATTTTAATTAAATTTGATTTGCATATTGTTTAACCCAGTAACAATGTATTACTTATGCATCATTAGAGGTACTGGTGCTGGTGGTCAAAGAAACAGTATGTTTGGGTCCTATGGAGGCCCGGAGAAGATGAAGGATCCCCGACCTCTTCATGATAAAACATTTGTTCAGCAGTGTATCAAGCAGCTTTGTGAGGTGTGTTCAGTTTTATATTAACATAATTACAATGATCTTAGTGCTGATGTTTGCTGCTTTTTTTGCTAAATGTATATGTACACAACACGTTAACTGCTTTCTGCACTCCCTCCTATACAATAGGCACTGATATAATATTAAATAATTCTAAAATGTGGTGGGATATTTTGAAAATGTTACCTTTGAATTACACTTAAAAAGATCCTTTATTACGTTTCTTTGTATTTCTTTACACACCAATAATATCACAGCATTTTTATTCTTAATTACTGAAACTAAAAAGAGTACAACATGTCCCATTTAAATACTGTTAACTGTACCACCCTATCTAATAATGTGCCTGGTTGTCTTTCCCATATTTTATTCCTAGTTTCTTGGAGATCACGGATTTCCAGGTTCCATTACTGTTAAATCCCTCCAATCACCTTCCACGAAAGAGTTTCTGAAGATTTTTGAGTTTATCTACAGTTTGTTGGACCCTACCTTTCAGATGCCAACGGCAAAAGTTGAAGAGGAAATCCCTAGGATGTTAAAAGATTTAGGGTATGGATTTTTAATAACTAATGCTAAACTACTTTTCCGATTGTATGAATTACATTTATGTTCATGTATTGTTCCAGGTACCCATTTTCATTATCGAAAAGCTCCATGTACTCCATTGGGGCACCACACACATGGCCTCAGGCTCTGGGAGCCCTTATTTGGCTTATTGACACAGTTAGGGTAAGTGGGCGGAACCATTTGTGGTAAATAAACAAAATATTAAATGGGCTATTATTATTCAGTGTCGTCAACTTGTACTTGAGCCCTGAGACCTTACCTTAAGAAAAGAAGGGTTTTTTTTTATCTTGAAGTTGATCATAAATGTGCATGCAGAAGGGCTCTGTGAGAAAGTGTGGGAGAGATCAAGAATAGATCATCAACATAGTATAAAAGCTTAGATAGCTGTCAAAAAGGGTTTTAATGATTCAGTAGTGTCCAAGTGTGTCCATGAATATTTTCATATGTTTAGGTACAAAATACTTTGAGGTACAGTGAAACCGTCTCTAGTGCCTGTCAGAATGCTTCAGTGTGACATTGTGTATTTTTGATGCCTACTTAAATGTTCTGTGTAAGGAAATCTACTGTAATTTGGATTGCAGATTTTGAACAGTATGAGAGGTCAGGATCTACTATTTGGGGATTTCTCTGAAGACCTCTCTGAGTTAGAGGACGGAGTGGAGTACAATAAGGTATTGTGTGCCTTTATTTGTAAGATACAAATGGCATTGTGAAATGTGAATTCCAACATAAAAGTTAACTGTAAGACATTTTGGCAGCTAAAACTCCCTGTACTGACAGAATTCTGCTATTGCATGAAAAGAAATTCATCAATATCACATATATTTGTCACATATTATATATACTCCACTCTGGACATTAATATTCTGTGCTTGTGATTCCAGCTTTTCATGGACTATTGCTCTAAAACCTACAACAAGTTCATGCAGGGAGCAGACACCTTTGAGGGTGAGGATGCTGAGTACCTCGGCCATCTAAGTAAGTCTAGTTTGTTCTGATTTTTAAGGTGTTGGTGACTCGTCTTTGCTTTACGGTGATGTAAGACTTGTTAGATCAGATAAATAATATTTTCAAAACCTTGATAGCTTAGATCAAGTTATACAAATGAGAAAATATACACGCATGACCTGCTTTTAAACTGCACTTGCCAGTGACTTCAGAAAGTTTTCTGTAGCCTATTTACCAAAAATTGCTAATGTGTGTCTACAGAGAGGCTTTATAATGTTGATGAAGATTTACTGGAGTCTCAGCTGGAAAAACATAGAGTGCTGATGGCTGAGGTGGAAAGACTAGAGAAAGAGAGCCACACTGTAAGCATATTCAGAACTTAAATTCCAAAACCCTTTTTCTTTGCTTGACTTAATTGTATTTATACTTGTGTGTAGGACCGCCTAATGGGACAAAGAACTGAGAAGCTGAAGTTGCAGACTGACCTGCAGAAGCTGCACAGTTACCGGACTCACATGGAGTCCTTTAAATCCCACTTGGAAAATAAAGCTGCAGGGCTTTCTGGGGAATTGGAGGCTGCTAGTAAGCATTTCTCTGTTTAAAAACAATGGACAAAAGTCACTAGGTCATAAAAACAACTAATCATTATTCCATCTATAGCGCTGCCTGCTAAAAGTGTGTCAAATCTATACACAAGGCAAATCTTGAAAAATTATTGATTTAACAATAATCAAATACTTGATTTAAAATAAGAGTTATAAGGCTTATATATTCTTGTGAAAAGTACAAGGTTCAAGTTGTAATTCTGTACAAATCTTTTTTAGACCTACAACTAGAGAGTTTGAAGCAGGAGCAGAACAGGCTACAACACCTTCTGGGGAACCAGAAGTTCACTCCGGCTGATATTGAACGCATTAACAGGGAGAGGAACGAGCTACAGCAGACCGTGAGCAGCCAGAGCCGCAGTCTAGAGGAGGCCCAGCAGCTAGCCTGGAATGAGGAAATTACTCTGGTGAAGACTAAAGAAAGGGTGGGTATGCTTTATATACACAGTACTGGCACCCAGTGGAAATTAGAATGAAAAAGTTCATTTTCTTAGTGTTTATCTTCTCAGTGAAACACTACATTACAAATAACACTGAAGCAGTTTCCATTCACCACTGTTAATTTGTTTTCTCTTCATGGTTTTATTGATGGTTATCAACAAACACCTGCTTTGTTAAATCAGTGTTTTGATGTTAAATCAAGTGAGCTGCTGGAGATGGACCTGATCAGATCCATGCGCTGGTTGGGGATGTCCACCAGAAATCTTAAACTTTATTTTGTAGTATTTTTTTACTAAACTACTTTATTAAAAACTCTTACTTTTTACTGTAAGTATCCATGTTGCTTTATTGGTTTACTCTTATTGCTGAGATACACGGGCTTAAATTATCTGTCTAAGTGCCTAAGACATTTGCACAGTACTGTACATGCTGACCTGAACATTAACTAGGCAAAGGTTTAGGTTGAGAGCGACAGTACAGATCTCAGTAAAATATGATTGTTAACAATGATGTAAATGTCACTTGAATGGAGTGATACTGTCAATGACAAATATTTTTGGTTTGTTTATATGATATTGCATGTATACCTATTAAGGTAAAATATCATAATATTTTCTCCTGCAGGCTGAGGCGAAGTTAGCAGAATATCATAAGTTGGCACGCATGCTTAAACTTATCCCACAGTCTGCAGAGAATGCGTGTGGCCATGACTTTGAGATCAAAACACTCAGTGAACATGGACTGACCACTGCCACGCAGATCAGAAGTCAGATCCAGGTATAATCAAACACGGCAATACACATTAATAATAAATGTGAACTGGCTTTAACATTTTATTACGGTTTGTATGACTCCATGTAGACACCACTCAAAAATATGCTGCTGGATGTAGAAGAGGAGTTCAGCAGTCTGACAAATAAAAAACTGAGCTTGGAGGAAACAGTGGAACAGGTATGAAAGTTTTGGATAATGATATTTCTCTCTCTTCTAATGATATTTTATATTTTTAATATTGAGTGGGTAGATGCAAGATATTTTTTCCCTAATGTATTTTCTATTTTTTATCTCTTCAGATTAAGTCCAACATGTCAGAGAAGTTGAATGACTTAAAGCAGCTAAAGGAACAGATTCGCAGGCTGGACCAGCAGCTGGAGCATGATATGGAGGTACTTCACTTTTTTGTTACTTTTCTTGGTTTGGTACATAATAAAAGGTTATGAGAAGCCTGGTACAATGTGAAAACCACTTAAAACCACTTGAACAACAAAACACCTTATTAAGCTGGTCATAAAAAGTAGACCCAGAATCTGGGTCATAGCAGTCCTTGGTGAAAACAATAATACTATCCTTTTAATCCCTGCTGTATCTAAAATAATTACTGCAAGTTTAATGGCTTCTGTTTATCAGTTTTAATGGGGGTTACATTATAAAAACTTTGCTTGAGTAGGAAATAGCTCATGAAGAGGAAAAGTGGGCGGCTGATGTGGATTCTGCTGAAAGCCACAAGAAGCTTCTAGAAAAAAAAGTCATGGATGGATATGAAGAGGCTGAAGAGCAACTGAAAGCATCCCAACAACAGTAAGAATAACGTGTAACATAATTCCTTTTATTCTGTATTAGTTTAAAAAAATAAGTTATGACTGAATTTTTACTGTACTGTATAGTGTTAATGGGTATTGCTATTAAATTAAATCAGTGCAAACTCATTACCCTGAAAACTTTTTACTAAATAGTGCAACAACGCATTTATTGAACTTTTTTTTTTTTTTTTAATTTAATCACTAAACTGTGACATGATGCTGAGAAAGCATATGATTTGTTGTTTTCTGCTTTAGGTACCACCTTGTTCTTCAGGAAACCAAAGAAGAGTCTCGAATGGTGGCAAACAATCTGACACATGTTTTTACTGCTGCTGTCAGCCACTTGGATATTGTTGAGGTAAGAGGGAGAGAGAGCACATCATCATCAATAATGGTCATGTTTTATTTAAGTAGGGTTTGGGAAAATGCCTGTCTAAATGAATAACTAGATGCATTTTCATTGATGGTTTAAAATAGTTCTTGGAATTACTTTGGTACACTTGTATGCACTTAATAAATATGTTAATTAAATTAACTATTAATTGTGATTGGTACTATATACTGATTTAATGTTGATGCCCTTCTGTACTGTACTTTGTTGTAGCATATAACATGCTTTTAAACTTCCAGAAACACTGTAACAACCAAGTTAAGAAGATGGACAAGATGAATGAAATTATCAGTGAAGACCAAGCAGACTTGCTGCAACTAAAAGAAATGGTTGAAAACTTTGTTTTTAGGGCAAAAAGTTTTTAAGGCCTGAATAAAAGCCAGTTTGTAAATAGTTTTTATATTTTATTTTTTAACTTGTTGCTGTTGGTCGCCTCATAGTGAGAGGATCCTGGGTTTGATCCCCTGGTGGGTTGGTCCAGGTCCTTTCTGTGTGGAGTTTCCTCTGTTCTCCTTGTGTCTGTGTGGATTTACTCTGTGTGCTCCGGTTTCCTCCCACAATCCCAGAATATGCAAGTGAGATGAATTGGAGACACAGAATTGTCCAAGACTATGTTTAATCTACCTGTGTACTGATTAAACTTGAGTAATGAATTACTGTTTCCTGTCATGAATGTAACCGACGTGTGACGTTAACATCCTGAACATATTTCTGTGTTTAATAGAACTATGTTGTCAAAATGTATTTGTACTGAATTTTCTCCTAGTATCTGCTGTCTTTAATACAATAAAACATGTTTTTTATATTGTGTTCAGCTCAAATTTGACCAAATTTGTTCCCGGTCAATAAGATCCATTCATTAGAAATGAACAACAATTGGTGTAAAAACTGAACTTGGATACAACTTCATTTGACAGATGGATACACACATTAACACTGTAATCCAAGTCTTAAAAATCACAGTGGATGAATGTCTTGTCATTCATTAGCCATTACATTTATACTATTTTTCAGCAACAGCATAACCCATTTTGTAGAATTTCCTTAAAAAGTCTGGCCCATTCAGGGTTTTTTTTTTCTTCAAATGATTAACACAATCATATAGAACTAATTTTAGGAACTTGCACAATGGAGTTTACAATTAAGATTTATTTGGCTATTTTTAATGCATAACGTATTAAATCAGCTAATTGACAATTACATTCAATCCCATTCATTTGCTGGAACAAAATAATCAAGTGGCATTTTGCCCAGGTACTTTTATTTTGAAACCATGTTCCTGGGCAAAAGTACTGTTTTCGTGCGAGTACGTATTAGTAAAAATAATTAAAAGCAATACTAATGACGTTTGATTAATTCTACTGGCAACCCCCAATACAATACACCAATACGGAGGGGTGTTGGAACCGACTTAGAATGATTCCATAATAGCTTGATTGTATTATTTTAGGAATCGACTCACTGAGCGGCTCACGCCCCTTACCGTAGTTGGATTTATGCAACAAAGTGTTGAACGCCATGAAGTTGGTTGCAGTAGTTGCTGAATTCTTATGATTTGTGTTTTATGCAATGTACAGTTTTACAGGTCCATTGTGGATTTCTAATTATTTAGTTTAAAGTTAGTTGGCTTTCGGTTTTTTTCTTTTTTATTAGCTAGCTAGCAAACGTCAAACTTCTGGTCGTCCGGAGAGCGATACAGACTTGTTTATACTGCTGTCTTCGAGAAAAAAAGCTTTAAATACTTCATACGGAAGAATACGGTTTTAATACTTCGCAGTTATATTGAATTGAATACATTTCCACGTAAAGCTTAATGTAATTTCTCCGTAGTGACCGCTGAAATGCTTTTTAAATTAGTATGAGCTAACTTAGCTAGACAACCAGTAACATTAGCGGAACAGCTAGCCAGACTAACGTGAACATTGATTATGAGATAAAGTACGCTCATTTTATTCCAACATTTCTTATTTGATCAGTTTGGGTATTATTAAGCTATAATAACAGTGTTGAATGTGTAAGACTGCGTCGTTGTTGTCATTCATGAATTGAATATCGTATCATCAATTAAACTGCTGTTAGCAAAATGTCATTAGAAGATTATGAGCGGCACTACTCGTCGCTCGCCTCATCGGGCTATGACTCGGTGAGCAGCCCCTCGGCACCTGGACCTTTCAGTGGAGAAGAGGAAAAGTTGCACTATGTTCCCATCAGAGTCCTGGGCAAAGGGGCTTTTGGAGAAGCTACCCTGTACAGACGCACTGAGGTATGGAGTTCTTACCTTTGTATAGCAAACACTGATCGACCACTTCATAATTAATAACATACTAATGTTTATTTCCATACTGTACTTTATTTGCATGGGCGGCACGGTGGCTTAGTGGGTAGCTTCACAGCAAGAAGGTCGTAGGTTCGAACCCCAGGTGGGGCGATCTAGGTCCTTTCTGTGTGGAGTTTGCATGTTCGAATACTCCAGTTTCCTCCCACAGTCCAAAGACATGCTACCAGGTTGATTGGAGACACTGAATTGTCCTTTAGGTACTTTTGATGGACTGGTGCTCCATCCATGGTGTGACCTTATGCCATTGAAGGGCTGGGATAGGCTCCAGCATCCCTCCCCGACACTAATTAGGATAAAGGGTTAAAGACAATGAACTGATTAACTTTATTTGCATGTCATGGATTCCATACGGTGTACGAAACACTAGTATGTGTGATCACATTTTCAACAGTTCTCTGTTTTACTCTGATCTGTTGATTGTGGAGTCCAATTAACCAATTTAAGGCGGCACCATTATACTTAAAAGTTGTCATTATGACTTGGGAATATTAAGCAATACAATAATGCACATGTTCAGCAACAACACATAGCAGTCGAGGCTCTGGTTTATTATGGATAAAAGCATCTGTAAGCTATAAAGAAGACAGGCTTTGGGATTTAAATAATGCTCAAATGGGACACTACTGTACCAGCCTGAACTGCTGCAAGTGGTATTGACAGATTCATGCTGTTTTAATTCAGTCCCTGCTATTTTTATGCAAGCCCAATCAGACCAGGTATCATTTTATCTTTATTGTCCTGTTACGATAAGTGTGGCAAGTTCCTGTTCTTGGCTGACAGATGTGGAACTCTGTTATTGTCTACCTTGATTCTTCTTGTTTTACGCTTTCTAAGAAGGGTTTAAAAAGTGGCTGATTAAGTCTGTCAAACTCTTAGGAGAACAACAGTTTTGATATACTTGATAAACAGTACACCACTCATTTCACATTCACTCACTTTGGTCACAGTCTCAGAAATGTTGACGTTAAACAAACTTCAGCTGAAGCTCTTGACCCGTGTTTGTTTCATCATGCTGTGAATTCTTTGCCTTAACAGAGCTGAGTTGTAGTACAGTACTGTTTATGGCCCCATAGCCACCTAAGTTCTCACATCATCTAGAAATGTCACAGACAGAAAAGAGGCTTTGTGGCTGTCCCTTTAAACCACTGCAGTCTTTGATTGCAGCTTTACTTAATCACTAGTAATTTGATTTCTAAAATTATGATATCCCTCTGGAAACATCACAACATATATTATTACTTTTACATACAAATGACATTACATAATTTAAATTAGTAAATAAAAAGTAAGATAGTTTAACCTAACAACAAATAATGACTTAAAACATACTCGATGAGTGATAATCACTGAAATCCCTTATACAGAGCTTTTTTCTTACCTGCAGGATAATTCCTTGGTGGTTTGGAAGGAGATTGAACTGAACTGTCTGTCTGATAAAAAGCGCCGAGATGTCATGAATGAAATCAGCATTCTGTCCATTCTCCAACATAGCAACATCATAGCATATTATAACCATTTCATGGACAGGAACACCCTGCTCATCGAACTGGAGTATTGCAATGGTTAGAGAATCTTTCTGGAATACATTTTTGTTTAAAAATATAATGTCACTCAGAAGCTCATTAAACTGTGTATTTAAAATGACTTATGTTTCCAGGTGGAAATCTTTATGACAAAATTAATCAACAGAAAGGGCAACTTTTTTCACAAGAGGTAAGACGTTGATGTTTTACTGTGTGTTTAGAACAGAAGCACGTTTAATACACGTAACTGTTATCTTGCATTTAAATCTTCTCAGGTTGTCATCTGGTATTTGTTCCAAATTGCATCCGCTGTGGCTCATATTCATAAAGCAGGTGTCCTACACAGGTAAAATGGCTATATCCAAGCTGCCTTATGTGGTCTTTTTATCATTTAAATTACATAAATGTACCTGGATTTCTTTTTCCAAAGGGACATAAAGACATTAAACATCTTCCTCACCAAGACTAACTTGATTAAGTTAGGAGATTACGGTTTAGCTAAGAAGCTGGACTCGGAATATTCAATGGCTGAGACAGTAAGTTTGCACAGGAACTTGTAAGTTATTGTTTGTTTTTGTGAACATAATGTAAATTTTAATTCACATCATGGTCCTGTTACTTATTGTTTTTCAGTCTTAATATTGTAAATACGTATTTTAATTATTCAATAAATGTTAAACGTTTTAATTTAAGCAGCAGTAAATACATGACATGTCTTCACAATCATGAAATAATTCAGTTAAAACTGATTGGTGTTGTAAACTCATTGGAATTAAAATAAGCATAGAAGTACTAAGGTCCAAGTCGCAGACTTGACTAGGGGTCGTTGAAGCTCTGGGAGGAATTGGGGCCCGGTTTTAGGTATTGCTGTATTGCAGCTCTGCAACTAATGTTTTCCAGTGAAACTTGAAACTGAATTCCTCCCTGACCACTTTAAGATGTTGATGATAAAGAAAATATATAATAATGAGAAATTAAAAGGCTTCAGAAGTACAAACCTCACCATTACATAACCTGTCATCAGCATCTTAAAACTGGAAGTCTCAAAACTGGTTGCAGTTTTACAGATATACATGTTAGATCAAAATATACTTATTTCCTACAAGAGCATAGAAATACATTTGTAATTGTTCATGTTGGAGAAAAAAAGAAAATGTGGTTTATGGCTGATTTAATTAACAGTTAAACTTGTATTAACTTTTTTGGTAAGGATGTTTGAAAATGAACAAAGCATGGCATTAGATCCAGGGTGTTACAATTGGCCTTCAGTTCTGATGTGGCCACTGTTCTCTGCTGGAACTATGATGATACAACCTGCATTTTGCTCTCCAGTGTGTAGGAACTCCATACTACATGTCTCCTGAGCTCTGTCAAGGGGAAAAGTACAACTTTAAATCAGACATCTGGGCTATGGGCTGTGTCATATTTGAGATCTTGACTCTCACCAGGACTTTTGATGCAACGGTATTTGTATTTTATTTATAAAAAGTTTAGTTCTCTGGTTGTTTTGGCCTAAGCACTGCTAACTAGTATTTTAAATCTCTAGAATCCACTGAATCTTTGTGTAAAGATCGTTCAGGGAAACTGGACTATGGAAGTAACGTCAGACATTTATTCATCAGAACTCATCAAAATAGTCTATGAGTGCTTGGATCAGGCGAGTATAATATTTTTGTTTAATATTTGTTTGATGGCAATTTCAAATAATTAAATTTATTAATAATGTAATTTCTAGATTTTGCTGATTTTCATTTTATGAAGATTATAACAACTATAATGATGATAAACATGTTTATTATAGAATCCCGAGAAAAGACCTACTGCTGACCAGATTCTGGATAATCCCATAATCTCACTTGTTAGACCGTAAGTATTTTTTAATATTGCAATAGGTTAAACAGATTAGCACTTCATTTAATACTTTGTTGTTCCCCCCTTGCTAAAAGCACCAAGTGTTTTTATTTAATAATACTTAAGATAAGATTGAAGGACCAAAGCAAGAAGCCTATTAGCAAATTTTAGTAAATAATTTAGTATCTCAAATTTGCTTTAACTGAGCTTGAGCTTGGACTGGCGAGGTTATTAGAAGTGACTGTCACGGATGAACAGTGTGTAGAGGATTTGTTGGGCTTCAGTATCTTAATGTAATATTTAAAACTGAGGTCAATAAAAAGGAAATTGCCCTGCAGGAAATTGGAGGAGCGTGTGGATGCACTTAACTCAGCCATCAAGAAGCCCAGGTATATATTTGACTTTATTTACTTCATATTTTGTAAGTTTGGCGTTTGTAAGATCAATTGTATTTCTCTCTGCTTTTCAGACTGAGCACAGTATCAGATGCCTCGGTTGCTGTGGTGACCACTCGTTCAAGAGAGGTGTATTTCTGGGGAGGAGGGAAGTTCACTCCTCAGAAACTGGATATGTTTAAAGGTGGCACCAGTGCTCAGCAAGTGTGTGCAGGGGAGACCCATTTCGCTGTGGTCACTGTGGAGAAAGAGCTTTACACCTGGGCTGTAAGATATTTTTAAATACATGAAAATCCATGGAATAGGAAGACCTGACTTCTACATACACTGCAAATTGAAAATGTGTTTTGCTGCCTGACAAACTCTTCAGTGTACAAGTTACTTGCAGCTCAGGCCACTAGAGTTACTTTAAAGCAAGGTTTTCTTCATTACATTTATATTTTCAGCATTTAGCAGACGCTTTTATTCAAAGCGACTTACATCCTAGATTGAACTTAATTTCTGATTTCAATTGAGGGTTAAGGGCCTTGCTCAGGGGCCCAACAGGGCCAACTTGGTGTCTTGAAACCAACAAGCTATAGCCCAGTACCTTAACCACTAAGCCATCACTGCTACTCTTCATGTCTATATAGACCTTTCCTTTTTAGACACTTTTGGCCAAATGCATCAGTGTCAGGTGAGGAAGTAGAGCTGCTACTGAGGTGTTCAGTTGTTTAATCTAAGTTAAGATACACAGAAATGCAGGGAGGCACAAAATGAACTTATAAACTGGGCTATGATTTATAAAAAATGATTGTTGTGTTAAACAATTAGTGTAGACAAAAAATAACTGTTCTGGTACCTCTAATATTGTATTACAATATTTTAATACTTTCTTTTATATTGAGAATACATTTAGTCAAAATAAGTTAATTATTTAACTTTTTCGCTGTCGGTTAGAGTTTTGTTTCTATCAGAACTAATCGGCATTTTATCTTTTTTAATAAAGAATTATTGTGATCCCATAGTATTACATTCTTCCATGAATCTATTTTTTTAAATGACCCCTTTGTGTGTTTAGGTATGCACTAATGCAGCAAATCATTTACTTTCTTTAGGAATGCTTTTCTTAGAGTTACATGAAACATGGTGTTTGTTTTCTTTATAGAGTGTACAAGGTGGTGCTAAAATGGTAGGCCAGCTTGGTCATGGGGATCAGGCCTCATACAGACAACCTCGTAAAGTTGAACGTTTGCAGGGCAAAGCTATAAGGCAGGTCGCTTGTGGGACTGACTTCACTGCATGCGTAACTGGTAAGCAGGGGGTCACTTGACTATTTTCAAACTGATCGGCATTATCATTATTGTCTAAACGAGGTTGGGAAGATATACTAGTGAGGCTCAATTTTTTTTTCTTTCTTTCTTTTTTTAAACAGACGAGGACCAAATGTATATGTTTGGATCCGACTATTATGGCTGTATAGGTGTGGAGAGTGAGATGGGTAATGAGATTCTTGAGCCAGTGTTGCTGGAGTTTTTTCAGGAACGGCCAGTGCGACAGGTATCCTGTGGAGACAATCATGTGGTAGTCCTGACTCAAAGTGGAGATATCTACTCCTGGGGCTGTGGAGAGCATGGTAGACAATACATAGTTTCACAGTACTTAATCAGAAGAATTTATATTAACCTATTGTAAACATTTTAATAATATGGGGGTATTTTTGCAGGTAGACTTGGTCTGGACTGTGAAGATGACTTTTCTTCTCCTATGCTAGTAAGTAGAACACGTACGCGCTGTCTTTACAGTCTTATTTGCTTTGAGAAGTGTTTTAACTGTGATGAAAAAGAATCCCGTCAATGAATACATTTGTTTTACACATTTGTTTTGTATTTTTACATTAAAAATCGTGTGACTCATGTTTAAAGTACACGATTCAATATTTACTCTCTAAAGAACTTCTTTACTCAAGAATAACCTCCTGTAGAATTACTGCTGCTGGGGCTCGGGTGGCACAGTGGGGCATTTTACGGCCCATTATTTGCCATTTGAGGATATACAGGGACGTTATTTGCTGTGGTTGAGGATTTCAGAACTTGCCATTGGAATATGCATTGTTTTCTGTCAATGCCTATGCTAAGCCCAGATAAGAATAAGAAAATGTCGTGTCCAAAAGAGCATTTGTCAATGAAACTCTACCAAATCGGGGATTCACACCAGAACAATCTGCTCCCCTTCATGCCTCGTGAAATCGTGACTGGAAAATGTTGCTTGATGCAATTATTATTCATTATATTTGTGTTCTGCAGGTGGAAGTTCCAAAGAGTGCTTGTATTGAATCTGTGTGCTGTGGAAGTGATGGTACATTCTTCCTCACGGAGGCCGGTAAAGTCTTGGCCTGTGGAAGCAACGAGTTTAACAAGCTAGGTCTGAATCAAGGCATAACTGGTATCAAGAATCATCCCGGGGAGGTATGAACAAATTAATCATTAATCAGTTTGTCTGATTATAACGTTTGAAGAAAATCATCTATACATCTGTATGGATTAGGGTTATGAAGAGATTCCATACACCACAACTCTGACGTTGGTGAAGCTTCTGGCTCGATATAAAATCTTAGTCATTGCTCCTGGGAAGACCCATACAGCAGCTATTGACGGTACAGTAGTTTTCTTATGGTAATAAATATAGTTCAGTGGGATGTGAGGAAGTGAGACTGTGTGTTTGCCCTGCAATAGACTTTGTTTCCTACCCTAGAGCAATGAATCAGACACGCGGTGACCCTGACCAGTATGAGTGGTGGTTAAATAGTGAATGAATGTGTAAGATCACTTAATATGTATTTCTGGTTGTCTGTATTGGACAGAGCGGGGACGCCTGATGACGTTTGGTTGTAATAAGTTTGGCCAGCTTGGTGTGAAGGACTTCAAGAAACACCTAGGGGTTCAACAGCTGCTGGGACCTTTTGGTGGAAAAGTTGTCTCTAAAGTGTCGTGTGGAGAAGGCTTTACTATTGCTGCCACAGAAGGTAAATAGAGGCTAAAGTTTCTGTATACTTCAAGAAGATTTAAATAGTGTTTTATAGTGAGTAGTCTAATGTGTTTTCTCTCTACATCTTAGATAATCAGATCTTTGCTTGGGGAAATGCAGGAAATGGACGTCTAGGCATGACTGCTGATCGGGGCTTCGGCTCTGAGGTTTGCCCTGCCCTCCCTCGTCCAATTTTTGGTTCTTTACACCATGTGCCTGACTTGTCCTGCAGGGGTTGGCACACTATTATTGTCATGGGTAATGAGCGCATACACCTGTCTTTTGTTTGCTAGAAAATACAGCAGTTTGTGTAAAGCTTCAATCTACATATAAAATTAATTTGGTATATTAACATCATCATTTTTTTTATTTCCTACAGAAAAGGTGCTGAATTCCAAAACTATTCGTTCAAACAGTAGTGGGCTTTCCATTGGAAGTGGTAAGAAAAGGTTTTTCAGATAAAATATTGTATGTTTAAACCTGTGTTGCTACTAGGGGTGTGATAGAATACTTCCTCTCACAATTCAGGTCAATTTAAAATACTAAGGTTTTTTTCTGTTTTTCTGCAATCAGGCATATGTCAAGGCTCTAGGTCTTCTGTGGACCTGGATGTTGAACCAGGATCAGACTCTGAGCTGAGAGATGGGATTATGGGAGGCACCGTGGAGGTTGATCTGGAGGAGAAAGGTCCTGAGACACCACCAGTGATCTCAATGGAGAGCAGGACCAGTGAGAGTTCCTGTCCTTCTTGGCTTCGCAAGGTAGAATGAATAACTAGAACAAATTGTGCAGTCTCTTCCAGTATCCCCATAAGCAAACCCCTCTCTCTCTCTCCAGGAACTTCTGGATGCAGAATTTATTCCCATGCCTAAGGGCTCCAGAGATTGCATGTCTAGTCCACTGGCTCCATCGTTTTCAGAAAGCGCCACACTGCCATATGATGAGCTCCAGGAACTGAAGGCAGCTGCTGCAGCTGCTGCTGTTGACAATGGTCTCATGGTAAAAACACACCCACTGATTAAAAATCCACAATAAAATGTCGTTCCTCAATAAAATGCGAAGTGTAATCATTAATTTATTTTATAAAATCTATATATGGATTATTTTAAGTTTCATGTAATATGGTCTTAATGTTTAGGCTACAGTTTTATTTTCATTTAATCAAAATTGGGTGCTGTCATTCCAAATTGTCAATAAAAAGGCTTTGTGATTTCATACAAAAGGATTAGCTGAGAGAGCCAAGTACACATTTATTTAGTACCGAGAGATATTTCATTTGTGTAAACCTCATTGTTGCCAGTACAGTAAACCCCCAACATTGCATACCATTACTGAACATTACAGGTCACGTAAGAGCACCTGCGAATTGTGAAAACCCACAAATATTTTATTTTTAAAGGTAAACCCTAAATATGCCTCCAAAACCTCTGGACATGCGCCACAGTGCAGCAGCCAATAAAAAGTATATGTAGATACAGTGAATACTGAAGTAATGCCAGTGTTTTTTTAAATTGTTTTTATGCTTTATTTCTTTCAAGCAAACAGCATGTGTAGACTCTGAGAGGGTCAATGGACTGGAATCTGGAGGCTGTAAGAAAAGCCCCCTTCCACATCAAGGTCTTCAACAAACTTGCTGCCAAGCAAGTTGTGAGTTGGCTCAGGTAAGTGTTTTACACAGCAAAAACTTTTTAATTATAAAAAGTCACATTGTGGGTCACACACCTGATGCTGCTTAAATGTGCAGTCTCAAGATTTGTGTGGGATACGGCTCTGAGTGAGAACCCAAACTGACTGGTGGTGATACGCAGACACCGCTTGGACATGAATAGGAGGGAGAGTGTGGCAGTCTGGCTCTCTTTTACCAGATTTGGGGTTATAATGTCATGTTTTATTCACCGTAATGGTAGTTACTCGTTACACTGGATTCAGAAGTTCACAAGGTTATACCAAACACAGTCATGAGCGACTTTTGTATCTCCAAAGATACAAAGATGGTAATACAAATCATTTTATTTAAAATGAGCCAGTAAACATTTGGGTTTTTGTAAGTTACTCATTTCAGTGACACAGTTTGCAGTGAAGTTTTATATATTTTTTTCAAGCTCCAGGAAATGGTGAAAAGGCAAGATGCAACAATCCAGCTCTTACAGAAACAAGTGAGTTGCTCTTTTTAACTTGATCTGTTGACTTAGCATCTGTCATCATAAAGTGTTTACTGAGGATTAGACATGAATATCGGATTAATATTTCAGGTTCATTTTTTACTTTACAAAATCTCATATTCTATTTACTTAATTGCTTTAAAAATTGAAATAAATACTCGTTCTCTTTTTGTCGATATCTTTTATGATAAGGGAGGTTCAATATTTCCGACTGTAACTGTGTAAGCTGTGGCATTGACTCCGGCTGGCCTTCTAGCTAATCTGATTGAAAATGTGCCGGAATGGGTTATTTTATTTGTATCAGCCAACACAGATGATAGTTATGATAGACCAGCTAACACTGTGCTGCTCTATTTTCAGTACAATGACCAGGTCAGGGAGAACGAGAGACTGTGGAAAGCCATCAATGACCTTCAAGTGGGAGCTGCTGTTTGTGAAAACAGCAATGATCAATTAGATATTGTACCTGATGGAAAATGAGGAGGAAAAAGAGAATAATCAAACAATTCCACGATGCTACTTTACTGAAAACTTGACTGACTGGTTGGTAAAGGTCTTTAAAAGCAGTAGTGCTAGTCATTGGTCATTTCTCGTCAGAACAATATGAACGGGAGCACTGCATGTCCAAATTCTTGCTGCCTTTAGCTAATTACCAAACATTACATTCCTCCTGTGTGTGCTATATGGTTTTATTAGTATGCATGTGACGCACAATCATAAAGTTTTAGTAATTCAGGTTCTGGGCTGCTTGTCACGTCTGCAGTTCTGATATAGATTGATTATGTTTTTGTTTGGACTGTAGAACTGACTGTACAGAAAGCACTTAAGCAGCTTTAAGCTACTTAATGTTAACACGCTGCCAATGTTCATTTCAGTATTGATCACAGGAGCAAACGCATAGATTTACATTTCTAAGTTATGCAATGTGGTGCATAAGGTACAAAAACATTTAAATAACCTTTTTAAAGATGGTGACAACTACGATGAATAAGATAATGTGCAAATGTATATAAATTGCGTTAACTATAAAAAAATTAGGTTAGATTTACAAAATCGTTCACATATTTTCATAATTTTTAATGTTTGCATAATATTGTAAATGTATATCGCAATGTTGTTTTACAAACAAGTGGGTGCAATGTACTCCCGATGTTCAATCAGTTATTTGTTTTGTGGGAGTCTGTAAAACCACAGAAAATGTGTACATTGTTATTATTTTATTCTTATGGTTTGTATTGGTTACTTTTAAACTCTTTAAATTAGTTTTTGAACAGTACGTGGTGTCGGTGTTTAATATAAAATCCATCCCATACCCAGCAAAGCAGAAACACCTGTTATGCCTAAGAACCAAGTGCCTTCTTACTTTAATGTAATGAAACTATAGACGGTTTATTTTAATTAGCATTTTGTGTACATGCTTTTCAGATGTTCTTGTTATAGTAATAAATTTGCACTTGAAATTTGAAAATCTTGCCAGTTTCTTTCAACCTATGACCATCATTAATCATTATACAGTTATACAGAAAAGTTTACAGCATCACATGAAAATAATAAAAAACACTTTACTCATAGCAGCAATTCTTTAGAACTTATTTATTTATAAACGATGTACCATAGTAAAATGGCAGTGATGTATTAAGTCCATTACTAAAACCAGTATAGACACTAAAATGCAACAAAAACTAAATTTGTTACATTGTTTGATCGTTTAGTTACATTTATTTAATAAAAGAAAGAAGAAAACATTTTCAGTGTTTGAACAGGCACACATAATTGTACTTTGTAATTATATTAAGAAAATTCACATGCAACACCCTAAAGAAAGTTTGGGACAGAGACAAAATTAAGGTTAGCAGTTTAAATGCAGAATTTGAGAATCAAGGTTGAGGTTGAAAGTGGCATCCACCAAATGCTTAATTCTAACTTTGCTTCCCAACTTTGTGCAAATAACTGAGGACTTTCACCAGTGGAATTTGTTGATTAATTTACTTTTTCAGCGCTTAGCAGATGCCTTTATACAAAGCGAGTTATATTATACAGTAGTTAAGAGTATACACTGAGCAATTGGGCCTTGCTCAAGGGCCCAACTGCAGCAACCTGGCGGTGGCGGGGCTTAAACCAGTGACCTCCTGATTACTAGTACCTTAACCGCTAGGCTATAGCTTGTTTATATTTACCAAATAGAGTCATCACTGAAAACTTTTCTTAGTTTTTTCGTCTGTTTAATAAAGGTAACAGATATACCAGCAGCTGGTATATTTTAATATAAGTGTACTTAGTATAAGATTTTAAACAGTTCTACCTTCATACTGGGGCACACAAAAAGAATTCAAGTTTATGAAATGAAATGGACATGTGTTTTGTTTTTGAGTGAGATCTGCTCACTCTTAGTTTAAATCAAGTCAGCATTTAGAAATGAGTCTAAACAATCTTTAAACTGACGGTAACCAAACTGGAGTTTTGGGTCGGTTATCACATAACATAACTACTTATTAACTGCTGACAATTGCATGGCTGCCTTTGTATTAATAAAATCACATCAAGGTTAAAATTAGTTGGGCTTAACTGCATCATGCTATTCATTTAATAAAATTATAACCTTTTATCACAATTATTTCATTATACTGTATGAAGTACAGAAGTGTTTTGTTTAAGGGGGAGCAGCACCAACAGAACAAGCAGTAAGTTTGGCAGTTAAGTCCCTTCTATAAAAATCACTTCTATAACACTACGTATGTAGTTATGTTATTTTTTATGGATATCGAAGTATTCTAAATCAATGACCAGTTTGCAAAGATGCATAACTTGTTGTAAGAACCATGTACAATTAGATACAGATCAATAAAAACTTATTCTGATGATCTGAATGTTGAACATCAGTAAACATTCATCTTAGCCAGGTTTACTCCATGATTTATGTAGTGTTATGTAAGCATTACATCACCCAGTATAAGATTGTTCAAATGTCTTGTCTGATATTTTCTGACACCTTTGGGATAGTAGGTGTGATGTCAGATTGTACAATCAGAGCCTTTGACAAGAGGCAATGTCAGGATCATTTACAAAAACACTGACAATGCTGGTAAATGCAGAAGTTTGGAGTCATTGAATGCCCCTTTAACTGGAATTGGGGTTAAAATATTTCTTCAATTATTGCAATCTGTGCCAGCTGCTATGGCACATGCTGCTTGATAACATGAACTTATCCATAAATTAGTTTTGTGTCATCTTTTGCCCAAATGTTTTTGTCCCTTTTGCCAGTGTCCCACCACAAACCACAGCATTTGTTTAAAGATTAAGGTTTCTAAAAATGGTCCTTTTGGTTCTAAGATTAAATATTGTAAACTAAAGATTAATAATTGCACACTGTAACATCTATTGTAGATCTAACGCTCCATTATTAATTATTATTTTTTATATCAAAGAAAGGTCCGACATCCACCATACAGAACACATGATCCAAACTAAGCCTACTTTTTTCATTTTGTCCTCCCCTTTAACAGGAATATTCCCATAATTAAAAAATGTTTTCCCTAATATTTAGGCTTCTTTAATTACACAGCTGGGACTCCAGCAAATGATCGGATTTCCCTACATCAGTTGTATTGACAAGTACTTTACAGTATGTCCTGTCAGTTAATTAGCGATGCTTAATAGGCGGTGGTCTGCTTTTAATGTTCTGGCACTTTGGAATGTGTCTCTCAGCTGGGCCAGGAGCAAAGCGTCTTCCACAGTGTGGACAGGTTATGTAATCTGGGTGTAGATCTGCACTCGGTTGAGACTGAAGACTTCCAGGTTCTGGAGCACGAGCTTGGCGCATGTTCCGGATGAGGGCTTCATGTTTCTGGCGCCAGTTATTCTTCTTGGGCTGGTGGTATAAAACATTTAACCTGAATTTCAATGATGGAGCAGATTGTGTAACATTTTCTTGTGGCAGTGGGTTGACATAATTTACAACTGCCCCACCTGGAGGCCACTACCCATAATCCTGCAGAAAATTTACCAAGTAACCACACGTATTTTAACGAGTAAGCCAACACCGACCATTTGAACATATTAATCTTACCTCTGGTGTTTTCGATGGCCCATTCGCCTTCATAAACTCCTCCAGGTCCGTTCCTTTGGCTCTATATTTTGAAGAATCGAAGATTTTCCTTGTGGAAAGCTGCATTTTCTCACAAACCCTGGTATGTCTCTCGAGACGATTTTCAGCAAAGCATCTATGACATAAGCTACAGGGTACAAGCAGGACACCAGCATCAGGACTTCTTTCTGGACTGAGTTCAACCTGCTGGAGTCGTTTTCCCTTCTGGTTGGTGGGAGGAGTGTTTGGACTTACTTCACTGAGTGAATCTGGGGGCAAAATATTACTGATAGTCCCCACAGCAGCCTTGTTCCTGGATTGATGCAGTCTTTCTAGGGTTGGCCAGTGGTCTACTGCTATCCCATTAATTTGTTCATGTCTGAGGGGCGCTTTGGCTTTACCACTTGACTTTAGCCTGTCAAGTAGTTCCCATTGCTCTTCACCATTATCTGTTTCAAAGTCTATTCTAGCAGTTGCTCGTTCACCTTGCCTCTTTTCTCTATGGTATTGTATTTTCATCTTCTGATCTCTCTGGTCCAATTCTTTTACCTCCCAGTTCACTGCTCTTTCTCTCCTTATTTTATCTTTTTCCATTTTCAACATTCCTACATTCTGCCTTGTAATGGCTTCAACACTGGACCATTTTCTTTCTTGAATCTCATAGTTTGTGGTTATCTGGGTATTTCTCCCTCTGTTTTCCCACTCCCGTCCTTGTCTGCTTTTTTCTATCTGTTGTAAATGAAGCTCTTTCGGGCAGCTCTCAGATATTTCTAGATTGTTTTTGTTGCTTCTTACCCAGTCTCTGAGTTTTTCATTGTGTCCATCTCTTCGACTTTTAAGAGCCAATTCCCGGGTACGCTCCCAGTTCCAGTTTCTTTTTTCATTATAATATAACTGCTTTTCTTCTTTCTCTGTATGCATGCTCTTATCCATCTCTGCACATTTGAGCCTGCCTTCAGAGAAAGTCCTTCGTTGAACTTTTCTTAGTTGTTCCTCTGCCTTTACTAGTTTGTCGTGTAATAAGATTTCCCTTTTGCGTATTTCCTTTGTCAACCTGTTCTGCTTTTCCTGAAGCCTTTGCTGGTCCTCATGAAAAGTCTGTTGCCAGCTAATTGATTTGCTTGTGTTTTTTGTCACAAAGGGCTCAGACTTATCCGAATTATTTTTTTCCTGTCTCATCTTATACATCTGTTTGCTTTGAGATGTACTAAAAGAATGGTACTCAAGTCTTATCCTGTCCTTTTGTAAACCACCATCGATATCTGTTTGGCAGTTGTTCACGGTAACTGTCCTCCTGTGGCACACAGGCTTTAAAGGAAAAACCATGTCCACTTCAGCTTTATCTTCTTCCTTAGATCTACTTTTTTGCCCGGCAGTTGTAGACTTATGTGTCCTCTGAATGTGTTCTGGCAATTTTACAGAAGGGAAAGACTCATGTTGGCTGTCTTTTCTATTAGCCTGCTGACGTTCTTTGTTCTCTGGCATACTTAAACGAGGTGGTGAACTGTAGCTGTAGCCCTGTCTTGGCAAATGTGGAAGTTTTTCTAATGTCAGATCTTCCTTCAAAACAGAATGGACAGAATGAGATTTGGGTCTCATTTGCAACTGTGGCATTGTGACAGTCTGGATTTCCTCAACTATTATTATAACAATAATTATTTTATTTATATTGTTATTGCTACTTAAGACATTGCACTAACCACTGCTTTTACATGAAATTCACATGCTGTTCAAAATATATTTTTGGATGGTTTGACGTTGTTTTCTCCAGATGGTGTAAGCAAATGGTAAAAACTGTTGAAGCATGTACATAAGATTACATCTGCAGAGATCTGTAAAAGAAAAAAGCATTACATTTCATTTAGTCCTGGCAACATTTTATTTCATCAATATTTTAATAAGGTTATTGTTTAAAATAATCTTTTAATGGCGTACAGGATTCGTAAAAATACAGTGGATCCGAGAAGTGTTTAGACATTCTAACTTTTTGCTCTGTTTATATTTGGTTTTAAGTCGATATAGCTGAAACTTAGAACATAGTTTAAATCAAAAACTGAAGTATTCTATTCAGAAAGGTATTCAGACTTTGGTTAGGTACATTCTGTCTGTATATTAAAGGCCACAAGTTGTCATTGTTGAGCAGTGACAAACTCCAGGTCCTTATACATTTGTTGGGATAATTGACAATAACATTTATTAATACAATAATTCATTTTAGTAGTAGTAAATATTTATACATTTGAAGCTTGGGAATTACAGAAGCAGAAAATACAATAAATAAATTTAATAATAATAATAATAATAATAATAATAATAATAATAATAATAATAATAATAATAATAACAAATTAATAAACCTTCATCACTTGCACTTTATTTGTTTTCAAAACCCATTCCGAGACTGACCAGTATTTTCACAAAATGTGCCATAAAG
>JAYDZG010000011.1:16878576-16904549 GCA_034509265.1 Microcambeva bendego
CACAATTGTTATTTGGAACCTGCTAACCAGCTGTGTCCCTGTCCCTGTACCACTGTGATTGTTTTTTTTGTGTGTGTGTAGAATTTAGAATACTCTTTTCACCACTGTTCACTAAAATTGGTCCTCCGCATTTTAACCCAATCAGTGCAGTGAAACACACACACACACACACACACACACACACACACACACACACACACACACACACACTAGTTAACACTAGGGGGCAGTAAGCACATGTGCCTGGAGTCCGGGGAGAAGTTAAAGGTTAGGTGCCTTGCTCAAGTAGTCTGATCTCAAAAATAGGATTTGAGGAAAATGGTTATATATTGAAGGACGGATGTGCCCAGGTTGAGCAGTGGGATTTTCCACTAGCACGCTAGAAATGAGTCTGATCTTCCTGGTTTGAAACTCAGTGTTGCCACCGGTCGGCTGGGTGACACCCTACTCGTGATGCACTAACCAAAGGCATTGCGGTGATGGTCCCAAATTTGGATAAATAGGAGGGTTGCACCAGGAAGGGCATTGGGTGTAAAAAAAAACATGCCAAATGAATTACATGCCTAACAGGGGCAGCGGAAAAGATTCACATTGTAGAGGAGGTGTTTCACAGCAATATGAGATCTATAGGATTGGGTTCCACCTCTGTTTCCACCCCAGTGATACCCTTACCCACCAAAACATGCAAAAAGGGACTGCTCAAAATGTCACCTAGTGTTGCTATGAGTGGCTCCAGGCTCTCTGTAACCATGATCAAAACAGCAAGTGAGAAAGTATTAATGATGATGAGTATTCCTCTAACATTGGCCACCCATTGGCTACACCTCTGGTTTCAATCGTCTCTTTTTCAGATACATACAAATGAGAATAGTCTCATTGTGTGACATTTGGCAATTAAAAAAGCTTTAAATGTTTAATAAAATTTATTTCATAACAAAATTTTTTTTCATAGCAGTATACATGAAGCTCGGCTCAATTAAACACAAGCAAGTTATACATGCATATTGATATTTTACTGTAGTTTTACATGAATCACTTTCAATACACCTCAATAAAATAGTCTGTAACAAAAGTCAGTAAACCACAATTTTTATCCATACCTATTTTTAGCTACGCACAATTAATTTTGTAATCAATTCACGCAGGGTCCGGTGCAGGATAGCAAGGTGTCCGCTACTCCATTTGTTCCCACGGTAACTGCCATCTCTACCAGCCCGGATTTGCAATGGATGGTACAGCCAACAGTCATTACATCCATTTCTCCATCTTCAGCCAGACCTGCACCTGCAGTAGCCAAGAGGACCGGAGCAAAGTCAAAAAACACAACCAGAAAGAACAAAAATGAGCAGGTACTTCCACTCATTGTTTTATTTTGCTGGGCTGGGCTTTATTAGGTGCTGCAATTTGGCACAATGCCTAGACTGGGCACTTCACATTCACGGCACACTGTGTCTGCAAACTATTTTTAGTCGCAATGCAGAGGAAGATTTGAGCATGTCAATCCTCCACACATAGACATCTTAAGCTAAAAATGTAGTAAAAATGTGTACATCCATCATGGTTTTCTGTAAAATCCATCTTTTCCACCGAACAGCTCACACCTGAAGAGGAGGAGAAGAAAAGAATAAGGAGAGAGAGGAATAAGATGGCAGCAGCAAAGTGCCGAAACAGGCGAAGAGAACTCACAGACACCTTACAGGCTGTAAGCTGAATTTCCAATATGCTGCAAGTCTAGACAATATTAACACTAGGGTTAGAAAAATATAACCATCGGAATTCAGGAAACACTTTCCCAATAGTATTTAGTAACGTGCTTTATAACAATAAAAATACCATTACAATTAATAATACATTCATTTCTGTGATAATAATTTCCTTAAGGGGTAAATACAGTAAGTGCTTATAATTAAAATCTAATAGATCAGCAGTTGTGAACCAACACTCTTGAAGATGTAGTCACATCCAACATGATTTACTTTGGGGAGGGCGGCACAGTGGCTAAGTGGGTGGCACTGTCGATTCACAGCAAGAGGGTCCTGGGTTCGATTCCCGGTCCTTTCTGTATGGAGTTTGCATGTTCTCCCTGTGTCTGTGTGGGTTTAATCCGGGTGCTCTAGTTTCCTCCCACAGTCCAAAAACATACAAGGTAAATTAGAGACACAAAACTGGCCACGACTGTGTTCGATATAAACTTGTGTACTGATGAAACCTAATAATGGGTTCATATAGTGTAACGAATAACCGTTTCCTTACATGAATGTAACTGAAGTGTAAAACATGATGTCAATGAATGAGAAATCCAAATAAACAAAAAAACATACTAAAAATACAATCAAATATAGAATTCAACACGCCAGCACACCAGAGCTAAGATTATAATTACAGCATTTAGCAGACACATTTATCCAAAGTGAATTACAGTACAGTTACAGTATACTAGTCACGACTAGTAATTGATCATTAGGGCCTTGCTCAAGGGCCCAAGAGCAGCAACCTGGCAGTGGTGGGGCTTGAACCAGCTGACTACTAGTACAATACCTTAACCACTAGGCTACAACTTGCTGCTTCGAACCTCAGCTTTGCCAACCAACAGGCGGGGCGGCACATAAACAACAAATGGCTGTTGTTCATACAAGGTGTGAGCTGGACAGGGGTTCCTCGTAACTAACGCAATTAAAATCTCTGCTGGCTAATTGATGGCGTCTGAGTCGAGAAATAATGTGCGTTCATCGGTGTGTGGCTCTACATATACAATGCTGATCTCCATATGAACTCACCTCATGCAGGTGAAACGATGCAGTCGGTACTTACATGTGTCAGAGGGGATGTGTCATCAGAAAATATATATAAATAGTTTATAAATTGTAATTTTAAATTACATTTCATACTAGAACTATAATAAAAAATGTTTAGACAAAAAAAAGTGTTCTCCAATAATGTAGTCTATTTGCAGAAACTGCAAACATGATTTTTGCACATTCCTGCCCTATTTGATAGGAACACTGATGGATCTGAACATACAAAGATATTGAATGGAATATGGTTATAAAATGCCATTTTAAGCATATTTGAATATTTATTGTGATTTTACCTTCCACAACAGAGATTTGCTTCAAAAGTGTATTACAACCAGATTTTTAACCATATATATTTTTTCTTTGTCTTTTATTTTTAGGAAACAGACAAGCTAGAAGAAGACAAAGCAGCACTTCAAGCTGAAATAGCCAACCTCCTGAAAGAAAAAGAAAGGCTTGAATATGTTCTAGCATCTCATAAACCCCTTTGCCAGTTACCTGAAGAGCTGGATTGCATTTTTCCTCAGTCACCTCAGCTGCTTCCTTCTACTGACTTATCTGAAAAGCTCTCGGAGCAGGGCACACAGGACACTTCTTTACAAGACTTAGAGACACCTTCAGTTCCATCAACAGCAATCTCAGGCAACTCCAACATCCTGCTGTGCTCCAGCGCAGAAGTCAGCCTGTGTGACCTGGAGCCATCACTGGATGTTAAAGAGGAGCTGCTAGAAAATATCCTCGGTACAATGACGGAGGACAAAGTCTCAGGCGGGAAAGCACGCTCTGTGCCGGACATCGACCTTACTGGATCACTGGGCTTCACAGATTGGGAAACACTATACAAGTCTGTAGCCAGTGATCTGGAACCTCTAAGCACTCCTGTGGTCAACACATCAACCCCAACATGCAGCAATTACCTGAGTGTTTTCACCTTTACCTGTCCAGAACTGGACTCTCTTACTGATGATCTAGATGTCCTCAAAGGTGGGGTATCCAAATCTGACTCCAGTGTTGATCTTCTGAATTCACCAACACTCCTGGCATTATAAATAACCATGTAACGAAAACTATGGTTTACAGAAGATTTGATTTTACAGTAAGTACTTCAATGCCTTGAAAAAGTCTGTCAGTAAATAAACAGAATTACTCCCTTGTTTAGTACTTGGTTGATGCACCTTTGACACCTGTTACAACCAGTAGTATTTTGGAAATTTCAATAACTGTTGCACAGTGGAGTAATTTTGCCCCATTATTTTTTGGGCCAGAATAGTAGTAGGGAAGCATGTACGCAAAGACCACCAAGGCTTAACACAATTAAGATCAGAAATGGGCCACATACACACACAATCATTTTCTTTCATCTAAAGCACTGTATTGTTGATTTGCAAGTGTGTTATGTTAATACTGGGATGGAAGTAAAGCTTAATGCCCATTTGGCATTGTGTTTCTTAAATTCCCCCATGAATTCTGCTTGGATTCCCAGTTCTGTCAGCTGAAAGCCTAACAGTTAAGGTACTATACTAGTGATCAAAACATGACTGGTACAAGCCCCACCACTGCCTGATCGCCCCACCACGGCCCTTAACCCTCAATTGTTTAGACAATATACTGCCACAATATATTGTACGTTGCTTTGCAGAAAACTTCAATGAAAATATTATTTCATATCACCCCACTTCCATTTTTATAGTGTGAATGATACCTGGCTAATGTACCTTGTAAGATTTATGCCAAACACACTGATAAAAATATTTTATGACACTGTTTTAACTTTAACAATCTCATCAGATCCACATACTTTGTTTCTTAGCTGGAAAGTCTTCCAAATGATATGGTGCAATTTAGTGTTATAGTGTGTGTAAAGCCTAAACATTAATTTCAATCACAGCTACTGACTTATGTATCTCAGTAAAGTTCCAGTGCTAACTGGAATTCTAAAGAGTGCCCTTTTAATTAAGTTAAGTGGTAAAGTGTTAGAGTTTAGGCAATTGACTTGCTTTAACTGGCAACATTCTACTATGTGAATGGTCTCTACAGTAATAATATATTTCACAGAAAGTGGGCTATCCATTCTTGTAAAGTCTACCCATTCTTTTAAGGTCTGAGTAATTTTTGCTCTTTTATAAATGAGCTGCAAATATCACATAACATTTAAAGGAAATATAAAAAGCATTTGCAGGTCTAAGTACTTTTTCAAGGCACTGTAGAAATCACTGCATTATTGTGTATGAGATTTGCAGTATCAGTGTGAATCAGACAACATTCACAAAATGTGTAATTTGACCGAGATAATCTTTACCTTTCCCAGGCACTCTTGATGTAGCTAAGTGCATGACAATGATATCCTATGGTCAATTACATACTATGTTCTTACTTGCATGCTCAAAGATCTCATATAAAGTAATATATTAATAATATATATGTATATCTATGTAGGAGATTTATACTTGTTTGATCTGGTGTATGAGGTCTTATATAAGCTGTGGTGTGCACTGTTCACTGTGCGGTTTTGTTGTTTTTGATGGCAATAGTCTACCAATGTTGTGCTTTAGTATGCATCATTGACAGTTCTTACATACCTCAGTTAATGTGTTTGAAGTCATCAATACTATTTAGAGTTTTCCATGAAAACATCCAGTGTTAAATCAATTAAGATGTATTTTATGATAATTTATTTTTCTACCTTTTAAATTTTTTGACTTGTGCATCAAATGAAAAGAGCTAAGCACTGATTTCTTATGAACTAATATTCACATTAAATATTTATGCAATGTGGTGACTGTTGCTTTTCTCCTCTTTCTCCTCCACCGCAAAGTCTTTATATTTAATTAATTAAAAACCTATAAGTGTATGTATGTTACCTGTACTTTTCACTGTAGAGATAACAGTTTATTTAACATAGTAAGTACGTTAAATAATGAAGATGTACATAGAAGTTTACTTTTACTGGTGTTAAGTTACTTGATTTAATAACATAAAATAATTTGAATAATAATAAAATAAATTTGAGGTAAGGAAGAATTTAGGTCATAGCTTATTTAAAGTAGTGCGGCTGTCTGGGCATCCGCATACAGACATGTTTGCAAGGGTAAAACCTAAACAATGGTGGCTTGGGAGGCCCAGTGGTAAAACAACCTAGCACCACAGTGTTCACATTTTAAACTTGCAATTTTGAGTCCAAGCACTGCTGATGATGATTGGCTCTCGAGAAGGGTGCCAGAGGGGATTCCTTATGATTGCTGGAATTGCAACCTCAGTTAGTCACAGGACTCCTCGGTCAGAAGTGGAGGTCAGCAGTGAGATGTGACTGGTTTGGGAGGAAAATTAGGTAATGGTATTTTTTTTATGTATTGCCTATTGTGTAGCTGATACACTTAGTTTATGTCTGTCAAAATGTCATTAGTTTAGTATTCTCTGGAGTAGTTATGGGTTTGAGATTTATTTATCATTTCCCTCCACAAACCCCACACCAGGATCTAAAGCCAAATAAAGACTCCTACAAATCTTGGTTTGTCGATTACACTATATGAAGCAAATGTATCTTAATTTGGTGAGGGTGTTGATTTTGGCAGTGCTATTATATCACCATCTTAAATCCTCCCTCCTATTAGGCCTCAAACTAAATGCATTTTAGGACACAAATGACATGTTAGAAAAATAAATGAGATGTGTTTTATTCCCTGTAGTGCTGAGATTAAGGTGTGTTCAAAAACCTAGGCAACTGTCTACATAGGTAGCATTTAACATCATCCTGTGCCTGCTCCCGAGAAGGAGGCACTTTGAAATGCCCTATAATCCTGCCTACTAATTCATCTTAGGGGTAGCAGTGTTGCTCTGCACTGGTGTTACCAGTTCAGTGAAAATTAAATGCTTTCGGTAGATGTTATTCGAGATGCTAACGCTTATGCCACCTTGTCCCATTGTTTTGAATGGCACAATGATAATTAAACGGCGCAATAATATTTGATATCTAGATTTCCAATTTCAGTGTTGACGTCAGGTGTGCATCGTTATTGCCCTTGTTTGACGTCAGGTGTGCGGAATTAGCCAAAATTTAGCTCATTTTAGCATTTTTAAACGGACTGCTTGCATGCCTATATACAATATCACTTTACTTTCAGTCCACAGTCCCCAAGTCCCCCCGGTCCTTGTCCGGCCATTGTTGTTAGCATAAATAACTTTTTTAGGGCTTCTGATAGGCCAACATATTAACTATAGGCAAATGGCTGATTGACAACAAATTACAGTCAGTAATTGATTAGCCTGCCATTGACAGCACGGTGGCTAAGTGGGTAGCACTGTCACCTCATAGCAAGAAGGTCCTGGGTTCGATCCCAGGTGGGGCGATCCAGGTCCTTTCTGTGTGAACTTTGCATGTTTCCTCCCTCAGTCCAAAAACGTACGATGCATTGAAGTGCTGGTCCCAAGCCAGGGTAAATAGGGAGGGTTGCGTCAGGAAGTGCATCCGGCGTAAAAGTTATGCAATGTAAATGATGCAGATCCATAGTGGGAGTAGCCAAGAAGAAGAGACGCACCTAATCAACAACTACAATTGAAAAGTACTGTCAAAGTTTGGTATGTTCTCACACCTGCAGGGTTTTCCTGTCACCTTCCCAGAGACGCAGAGTTTCAGGGTCGACCAGTTTCCAGTAGGATGTGAGTAAGAGACAGAAATTGTGTTGGCCTGCTCAAGGTGTGTTCCAGATGATTCAAATCGGGCACCGGCCCTACCGCGACCCTGGTCAGGACGGATCAAACCCTGTAGACATTTGGAAATCGATCTGTTTTTGCTGAAGCCGGGATAGAGAGATGTTTGTTGTTCGGTATCCATGGGGTGGTGGAGCGAGCAGAACAGTCTCCCCCTCTCTGCCCCCCTCGCTTCTTTTTTTTGGTGCAGGACGGATTGCTTTTTTTTCTGCATCCCTGCTTACGTCTGGCTGCCGGAGCAAAGCGAGTTCCGCATTCCCAAATCCTCCCAGCCAGCGCTCGCTATATAAACGTGCTGATGCAACGCTTTCCTCTGTTCAAAATCTACTCCAGACCATCGGTCGACCTGAAAAAGGCACAGCCAGGGGACGCGGGGTCCAAGTCGGGTAAGATGCAAAGTTTTTGAGAAGTTTGGTTGGAGCAGAAGCAGGATTAGGGTTTGCCCCGTGCAAGATCCCCCTCCGAACACCCTCCTGGTCCTGCTCCAGTTGATGCTGTGCAGTATGTGATCGTGCTGCACTGTAGAATAAATAATGATGCATGCTTTCTAGTATATTCGACCTATATGAACTGTACAGTGTGCTGCTGGAATGGACTTTCTCATGCAAATGCTTACAGACTAGATTCACGTGATTTTCACACAGCATGTCCAGTGTCCAAATTAACACAACGCATATTGGATTAGATAGAATAGTTAATAATTCGGATGTGATTGTTTCTGTTCTGTGCTGGGTACTTTAGACTCAGTGTTATGTAAGACATGATACATGCTTCACCGAACAACCACTTCCGCTTTGAGCCTGACTCACAACACAGGGCGTTACTGTGGAATTTCTTTTGCTAGCAGCTAATTTAACAAGTCTGTGACAATTAACTGCTTTAATTTTCTTCAAATTGTGTTATATGAAACGTATCACATGATTTTAGTGCTCTGACTTTATGAGTTATGAGACAAAACAACTTTACAAGTTTATTAGGAACATGTATCTGCTGTCTGATGGAATTAGTTTACTTATTGTTTTTCTTTATTTTAGTTTTTATTGTTAGCTGATACAACAGGTCATCCATGAATGAGAATAATACTAGAATTTTCCACACATTTTGCATTGCTTAGTATATAAAACAGTTGGTTCGGTGATTTATAACAGTTGAATCAGTCAGGATTGGTTTAGCAGGGAAATCAGATGAAACATGAAATCAGCCTTTTTAACAAGGCCGTGTCATTTAAATGTTTTTCTTCAAAATGTGTTGTAGGGCATGTATCACACCCTTGTACTGCACTGACTTGAGTTATGAGACATAATAAACTTAAACGTTTACTAGGAACATGTATCTCATGGCAGTCTTGGAAATTCGATTAATTTTGCAACTTTTTCTATGAACACACACTTTACATTTTCAGCATTAAGTTGATGATTTTATCCAACGTGACTAACAGCAGACCAGCCTAAGCAAGTAAGAGTTAAGGAACCTACAGTGTTAACCTGGTACTGGTGGGGTTTGAAGTCCAGTTCCTTGACCATTAGGTTACAATCTCATTACTTAACCTTATTTCATTACAACATCTCAGATTACTGAGTTGATGATTTAGTGTGACACGTTTCGACTGCTCCTGTTTGGGGTGGCCACAGTAAATTGTGGTCCACATAATGAACTGGTATACTGGTTTGTGCATCATACTGGTTAGGGTTTTGCCGAGCTGACCATTGGTAACACTGGGGTTCGTACCGGAGAGTTAAGAATATCCACGTGTGCTAATGGAAAATCCTTCAGCTCCGACTGGGTGAACGGTGATTTAGTTCTATATTGTCATTTATCTTTGAGGCATTCCCTTTTATTTGTTACAGATTTAACATGGCTTCTATGTGCCCATGTTAACAAGGTTAGTTAGATCCATCACAAAGTACCCAAAACTGATTCCTTGTAATGGTCAGGAGGGAAAAAATCTGTCTGAATAGTCAGTTGAAATTCTCAGACCACTAGAACAGGTTTGCAATGGATTTGTTGCTAAAACAAATTTTTATTGTTCATAGTCAAGTGAGCTTTACATCTCTGTGGACTTAAAGGCTGTTGCAAAAGGAAAGTGCTTTTTAATGAGCATAGTCGAACATTTGCAGAAGTCATTGAAGTCCCAAGACTGTCACAACTTACATGTTTTTAATAAAGTGTACACATTTTGTTGGACATACTTTTGGACTTTGTACATACTTTCTTTTACTTGTTAGGATATAAATTTGATTGAATATTATTTAATTCCATAAACATGTCTGATGTTAGCTGATATAACACAAGTCATTCATGAATTAACAGGACTAATTCTACAGTCAGGATTGGATTAGCAGTGAAATCAGATAAAACATTGATTACATTAGAAATAGAATAATGCTATTAGATATTTGCATTTTTTTGCCAGATGTATAATTATTTGCTTTTCTTATTACACCCGAGGACCTTTTACATACCTACATACCTTACATTCCTAACAAACTCCAGCTTTTGTATGGCTTTGACTGAACAGTGACCACAACTTGAAGTGCCTCAGCAAATAATCCAAATACTTTAGTGAATAAAAGAAAAATCTCTAAAAACATGTTGGACAGTTTACACTCAGAACTTACTTCCTCACTGTTGGCAACTAAGTGTAAATCTAGGGGTAACATGGCAATGATACATATTCTTAGTAATCATTAAAAATCAAGTACACAAACATTGTGCAAGGTTTGTTAATAATTCTACCAATAATTCTGTTTTGTGTTTTTCTCGAAGTTTTTCATTACTTTTGATGAGTAGATGAAATCCACATGCTCAAAGCCATCTGAACATGCACTTCAATGGAAATGAGAAGACAAGGAACTGACATGATCAAGTTCACATGTCCTCACTTGCTCTTCAGTAGTGTCAAATATCAGTGATGGCTTAGAGGTTAAGGTACTGGACTGGTAATCCAAAAGTCGCTGGTTCAAGCCACTGTTGGGCCCCTGAGAAAGGCCCTTAACCCTCCATTGCTCAAAATTGTATTCTTACATATAGTTGCTTTGTGAGTTGCTTTGAATCAGTTTCACTCAAATTATTATGCCTTCCTTAGAAAATCCATCTGTTTATTTAAGAGGAGACAGTTTGGTGATTTAAAGTATAGTTGAGACACTTGTTTTTGCTTTTTTTCAATTAGATAAGTGTGATGTAGCTTTGTGTGGAATGACACTTAACCACTAACTCCCCCATTGTGGTGCAGCTTGTTGTGACTCCGAAATCTGAAGTGCCTCAGAGCCATAAAGGTCATTGTAATTATGTAGCACTATAGTCAATGTTATAATCACACTGTTATGCAACAAAAGTCAGTGCACTTTTATTTCTTCCAGATTTTCTTGACCTCCTGTTGCCTTGCACAAATGAAACTGATTTTCTGCAACACTGTCTCCCTCCTATTAATGAATAGTGGATTGTATTTAGTCTTTTACATACTTTGAAATCAAAGGATGTGTTCACTTTCACTGACAATAACAGCACCAGCCAAACAAATCAGCAGAGATTCTTTATTTTCAGAGGCAGTTTTATAAAGTGCAGATTAATTCGTATTACAGAGGTTGGGTTGGCATTTTTCTATCCTTTACAAATAGGAAGCATTGCTGACTGGGTCTGTGTATCTGGAAGAGAAATGTGCTGAGTCTGGATATTTTTTTCCTTAGATAGCAGTATTTTTAAGCCACTTGATGGTCACATCCACCACAGTTTAAATGTAAACAGCATGGTACAGTGTAGTGTGGCCTGATCCCATAATGGGCATGCTTAGACCTATCAATTTTATTCTTTTTGTTTAAAATCACCAGGTGGAGCGGTCCTGGTCATTTCTGTGGGGAGTTTTCCATGTTCTTCCCTTGGCTGTGTGTGTTTCCTCCAGGTTCTCTGGTTTCCTCCCACAGTCCACAAACATGCAAGTGAGGTGAATTGGAGATAAAAATTGTCAATGACTTTGTTCTATGTAAACTTGTGTACTGACGAAACTTAGGTAATGAATATATATCGTGTTCCTGTCATAAATGTAACCAAGAAAGTAAAACATAACGTTAAAATCGTAACCAACAAATAAACAAACAGATGCAATGCTGTGTTTGCCTGAAAATATTTTAGTTTAAACCAAAGAAAATCTGTTGTTATTTTCTGTCTGGATCATCAGGTGCTTGGAAAGTAACTGGCTAAACTTCAGGATGCCCATTTCCTAGTGATTATTAGCCAGTGTTTTATGTTCCAGGAACAGGTCAAAAAGTGGAATTCCTGATTTGTGATGTTCCACAAAGACCTGGTCTGTTTGACATGTTTGGCAAGTGAGAGAATATTGGAATACTCAGTGATCTGGAGAAAAGCTCAGGCTTTTTCTCATAGGTAGTCATTGAAGAGGCTGTTTTTCCTTCTCTATTAATAATCTCTTTTGACAAAATTGATAGCCTGCCGGTAGAATTGAGCAGTTTGCTTGAATAGGCCAAGAGACTTACTGAAACATCATCAGATACAGAAATCTTGTTCACATCAATTTCTCCATTGAAAACTGGTGCAGTTGTGATTTAGGTCCAGGCTAGTCTTCCATTCCAGCCATGATTGACGCTGGGATATTAGGACATTTCCGCAGCTCTATACTGTGTTCACCGCAGAACTTCACATTCCCACAATGCCTTACTCAGCGTCCACCCACATTACAGCTCTGAATCGGTATTCCACTGGAAAAATAAAGGTTCACAATGTAATCATTCTACGAAACATGAAGCTATTTTCATTAGTTCTTCTATATCATATCATTAAAATGACCATTCTTTGAATAGCTGCACATCGTTCTGTAACTAAATGGATTACTGAAGAAATAAGTAAAAATTCTGACACTTAAAGTAAGTATTTTCCCAGCACAATGCTGCGCTGCAATCACATTAACCTTGGAACTGTGCTATGAAAGGAGTACAATGAAATCTGCAATTTATCCCTTCATCTATCCCACTGTTGCTGAGAAACCGATTTGGTTACCTGTGATCTTTAAACTCTAATCTACACACACAGTTGAAAACATTTGATTCATCACTTCATTTCTACCCATGATAGTGTGTCTCAAGTAATCAAAATGTTTCTTATCAACATTACTAGTCTCTTAAAATCATAAAATTTTAGGAAGCTGTTCATTTTATATGTAGCCTTTTGGATTTTGCCTATAATACAACAAATAATTATAAAGACATTTTGTATAGGACTTACTATCATTGTCAGTTAAACTAAATAAATTGGTTTTCAGTCTAATTTCCAGGTAGATAGCCTGAACCTGAAGATAAGTGGTCATACCCACTATCTGCCCAGAGCCAAACTCACTAACCAGCTCAACAGGACCCACCATTTATTTCAGGTTCATCGAAACATATGTGATTTTAAGTCAGTTTATAATTGTTAATAACATCACCAATTTTTACCACATCAGCCAAAACTTTGTACAATGTAGGGCACACGTGGTTGACTGTAGTATAATATCAGCATAGTGCAGAGACTGTATTACAGTGCTCTTTACAGTTTCTGCTGAAAAACTAAACAAAGGGAACACTGTTTTATTCCATTTATTTTTCCAAATTACTCATGCTGTCATCGCTTAAATACATGCTTGTCCTTGCTGGCCGACATAGAGTTTTATTTGGAAACATGCTCCAAGTTAAGTTTCACCAATGGATATTTTACCCAGGAAACGGTTTCCTCGGCCTGGTATTCAGGAGGATGGAACATGTATGGACGCATTATATAAATCTAAAAATATTTTCAGTAGACTCCTGCTGTTTTATGAATGCAGTGTGGATTCTCTTGCTGGCCATACGCATAGCTTATTATTTCAGCTACCTGGAGGATGTCATGTTGGCAGCACACTCTTCTCGGTGTTGATATGAAACGATTTTCAGTTTCTCCAGATAAACATTAACAGATCATGAGCGTCCGGGTTTGATTCTTCTTCTGACCACAGTTTTGCATTCACATTTTCATTTTGAGCATTTAGCAGATGCCTTGTATTGCAGTGACAGTATGCCGTGTAAGCAGTTGAGGGTTAATAGCTTCAACCTGGCAGTGGTGGGTCTTGAACCAGTGATCGTCTGATTATTAGTTCAGTACCTTAACAACTAGACTACATCTTGACACATTTGCATTATTTAGTTTTTTTCTACCTCAATACTTCTTAATCATCATTTGCTTGCCAGAAAAGTTTGTATAATTACAAACAAATTGATCAATTAATTATATACAGATGCCTGCCCAGCTGATAGCACCAAAACGAACCCTGCATCCTCATAGTGTACTGTCATCAAACATAAAATAATTAAACATACATAAAAGATTGTACTTTTTTAATGTGGCACATTCAAATTGTGCTAAGTTGTATAGTTCAATGATGTCATTTTGACCAGGAGATAAGGCCTGGAGGAACAGTTGAAGTGTTTTAGAATACTCTTTTCATCACTTTGCAGTGAAATTAGTTCTCCGCATTTTAACCCGATCCGTGCAGTGAGACACACACATATACACACTAGTGAACACTAGTCGTGACCTGTCGGCACTGGGAATCGAACCAGCAAACTTCTGATCACAAGCCCAGTTCTCTAACCACCAGAACATGGCTGCCTGTGTTGTTTCCTTTTAAGTGACACCTGCAACTCATAAACATTCATTTAAATAAACATGAAATATGCAGATCAGTAGTTGTTACACTTTTTAACTCCCTCAGGGTTGTACTTGGTACTTTGTTATCTTTAGAGGCAGCCATGGCCCGGTGGTTAGAGAACTGGGCTTGTAATCAGAAGGTTGCATGTTCAATTCTCAGAGCTGACAGGTCACAACTGAAGTGCTCTTGAGCAAGGCACCAAACCTCTAACCGCTCTAACTGCTAGGGCTGCCCACCGCTCCGTGCATGTGTGCTCACTGCCCCTCAGTGTTCACTAGTGTGTATAGTGTGTTTCACTGCACAGATTGGGCTAAAATGAGGAGAACAATTTCACAGCACTTGGATGAAAGAACTAACTATCTATTTTACCCGGCAGATGTTGTCACACACTGGCCCACAATAGACTTTTACATAATTACAAATTTTGCTGTGTTCAAATCATCCAAAGAACAAAAACAATGATGGCAGAAATCATAAAAAAATCATAAAAAAGTCTTCCATGACGTAAATGCCCTTTTACAAATATATGTAAGCTTTTGACTTTAACTGAACCTTTCCAACCTGGACTGGGAATTTATTAAAAAAGTCTTTTTTAATAAAGTCATACAAAGTACACTTGTTTGCATCTTATTTGTTCAGGCGAAATGTCTGTCTGTTGTTATGATTTGGATGCAGATCAGTGCATTTTTCAAAAGTACTTTGTGTAGAAATCCAAGGAATTCCAAGGGGTTTAACAATTTTTTTTCTTGCATCTGTATCAGCTAATTTACCGAGTTGGATTCAGTTTGGTTCAGTAGACTAAACACTGTTGTGCTGATGAAGATCTACAGATTCCGAGTTTAACACGCATGGTCATGACTCTTTTAACATTGCAGAGTGGCATTTCAGAAACATATAATGTCTTTTAAACAGAAACATGGCAGAACCAAACGTTTCACTGTGTCTATTTTTAATCGCTTTGTGATTTTTGAAATTTCAAAAGAAATTTATTTTGGAAATAAGTTACCTCCTAAATGGGTCCAGATGCTTAGGTGGTGCTGACGCAGGCATGTAGCCATATTGTTTTTTTATGTATTTTTATGTATACCATTCATTATAAAGAACATCACAGCGTCCAATGTATTCCTTTTGAATAGATCAGGTTCTAAAAGACTTGCATGCAACCAGCATCCAGAGCAGACAAAAAAATAAATAAAAATCAAGAGCTCTTGAATCCGAGCTCTTGAATTCCTTCGTCTTTATTTGCCGCCTCGGGGCTCATTAAAAGTGGGCGTTTTTTGAAAAGTGAGTTTTCAGTGCAGGCCAGTGGTGGAGGCTGATGACATTGTGCTGATCCTCTGTGGCCACATTCCAGTGTTCTTACACAGAAAGCAGCGAGCAAGTCTGCATGGGGGGAAAGCGGGCAGCGGGCGGGTTTTGGCTAGCTACCTCTCTACTTCTCTCCATGGGATAAAGGGGAATGTGTCTGGGTCTACTTTTGTGTGTGTCGTTCAGCATGGCTTGTGTAGAGCAAGGGGAAAAAATGGAGTAAATCACGCCAGGACGACTATAAATGTGAGTATGCTATAGATGTTAAAAAAAGGGTGGAGAGGGAGCTTTAGAGGACATGTGTTGATTGTGTGGCATGGAGAGGAAAAGGAAGAATGGGAGAAAGGTAATGACTAATTAATTACAAGCATGTGTGTAAATGATCTTAGTCAACAAGTATGTAAAAAATGGTTATCATTGACTGGTAATGATTGATGGTGCAGGGCATGCACCACTCCCAAATACTGGACAAAACGTTTTGATTTCAGAAGTTTAGAATACTTTAACTGGTATTTGTTAAGACAGGATGTTGCAAGAAAAAGTGTATGAACTCTTGTAAATGACCTGTCCGATCTTCATTTAACAAAAGACAATACACATGTTTCCCAAAGCTACCCTTCCTGTCTTTATGTATGGAATTGATCAAAGAGCTTTTAGTGCATTTTCCCTATTTGATCCCAGTTCCATGATGGTCATTTTTGATGTTTAAGGTTTATAACACTGCTCCTAGCCAGGGAGAGCCAAAAACTGTCACGCATCCCTTTGATACAGTTTCTGGCTACTTCTACTACTTCTACTTCCAGATGCAGTGTGTCACGATAAACTTTGCTTTTGCCATAGCAGTTGCTTTTTTGCTGGATGCTCAGCCAAGTCAGGAGCAGATCTGAGATCTGAACATAAGTGCTTGAGACTCGCATTAGACCGCTGTGCTACCCAAGCATCCACACTTTCTAGTGATAATGCTGGTGCCACTGATTTGACAGAAGTGTCTTGTATCACAAATGATCAAATGTGAAAAAATGCCAGTGCGAGAATTATCATTGTTCTTAATAAAATTGCTTAATATCTAAATATTTAAAACAACAACATTCATAGAACACAATTATGTGCACAAAAAATCTTTTAACAAAGAAGCACATTGCTATGTTTCATGAGTAAAACAGACATTGCACACTAGTATCTTAACTTAATCCTAATTGTAAAACATGGTGTAGCAAGCATCATTAGTGAGATGAGAGATGTGGCGGCACAATGGTTTGGTGGATCACATGGTTTATTTACACTAGAAGGTCCAGGTACCAGTTTCCATTCAATGTCCAAAGACATGCAAGAAAGGTTAATAGAAGATACAATATTGTCCATGACAGTGATTGATACAACCATGTGAACTGATGAATTTTGTGTACCGAGTCACTACCAAGTCTGACATAAATGTAACCAGAGTGTAAAACAGAACATTCAAATTCTTATAATAATCATAATAATGTGAGAAACAATTATTAAAAATTGTGTACAGACTTTTTCAGATGACAGTCAGTGTAGTAGTATAGTACCTGGAGCTTAATAAAATTAGATTTACATTCTGAATCCTTTCTGTGTTGAGTTTACATGTTCCCCCGTGTCCATGTGGGAAAACTTACTGTCAGGTTAATTGGGGACAATGAATTTCCCTATAGGTTAAGGGGTGTATGTTTGTGTGTCTGCCTTGCATTGGATTGGTGCTGGTCCAGGGTGTTTCTGTGTGCCTTGTGCTCACTGAAAAGCTGGGACAGGCTCAAATTCCAAAAAAGTTAAGATGGTGAGTGAGTGTTCACTGGATTTAGAACAGGGCTCAGGATGTATTGGAAAGACCTAAGCTAAATCATTTGAAGGGGTGTCCACGTACATTTATTCATATGCAGGTACAGGTATGGCTACATTTTGAATAAGGTTTTGGACTGCTCTAGTGTGTGGTAAAACCATGATGCTTTGGTTATTTGTTAAGAGTTTTAGAAAAGGCAGTTTGCTTTTTGTCTTATAAATGTATTTATAGTCTGTCAAATGTAGGTGCATCATCAATGTCATTTATGCGTATGTAGGCCAAGATGTTGCAGAAAGGTCACACTCGCACTTAAATAAAAATGAGCTCACATCTTTTCCTCTCACGTTGTACGTTCTAGCTTTGGTGAAGGGCGCATATGCCATGATGCCGGGACAGATCCCTGACCCTTCAGTGACGGCAGGGTCTCTGCCCAGCCTGGGCCCACTGGCTGGCATCTCTGCTACAACATTAACAGACCAGCTGAAGTATGCAGACCTGTGCAGTCTGGGAGCCATGCTCTCACCTCTGCACCTCCTGGGGAAGCTAAGCAAGCATCATCTTCCTATTAAAACTGAGGTAAGGCATGAATTTGGTAAACACCTGGTGGAGTTAAACCTCTAAACCATGCGGAAAATTCCTGTCCTTGTTTAAGTTAAGCTGTTAAGTTAACTTATTCAATTAAGCTCATTGCTAACAAGTGTCGGGCATCACTAACATATTCCTCACTCTGATGCATTGTATATTATGTACACGTTTCTGTCAGAACCAGCATTAACTTCTTAAGCAATCTGAGCTACAGTAGCTCGTCTTTGAGCTCTAGTGCCTCTTGACTCTGTAGCTGGTTTACCTCTGTTTCTTCCTTGGAGCACTTTTGATCGATACTGACCACTGTAGACCAAGAACACCCCACAAGAGCTGCCGTTTTGGACATGCTCTGACCCAGTGGTCTATCCATTTCTCTCAACTGAAGCCTTATAGAATTTAAATAAATCAACATGGTAAAGGTCCCAAATGTTGTTAAATCAGAGCTGAATGCTAAAAATATATGGTGTCAGTAACAATATGCTGCATCACAGTGCAGTTAGCATACTGGGGGTTTGGTTGATGCTTTTCCCTTATGAGTTTGTGTGGTTTTCAACATTTCAAACATGCACGTTATATAAATATAACGTTGTATTAACTGATGTAAGTTGTATTTACTTGTGAATAAGTTTTGTAAATGATGAATCGTTACCGTGTCAGGGGCGAGTTCGTTTTTAAAGGTGAATAAGTTAACTGAAGAATAGGGAACACTGCTTCCATCTAGTGGATAAAACGGGTAATTGTCGGATTCGTCCTGATACGCAATGCTGGGCTTTTAATTCAGACATAAGCCTGTATTGTCTCCCTTTCTCAACAAAATAAGTTGGTCTTTATCTTTTCATTATTTAATGTATACAGATTTCACTAAAACCTAATGGATCTTTTGCTTTCTTTAGAAAGATGAGGAGGATGAGAGGAGAAAAAGGAGGCGAGAGAAAAATAAAGTGGCAGCAGCAAGATGTCGAAATAAAAAGAAAGAAAGGACGGAGTATTTACAGAGGGTAAGATCTCCATGAGTTATGACCCGGGGTGCTAGCGGAGGATCCCTCTGCTCCACCTGGATGCTCCAAGATCTCCATATTGTTAATATATTACCACAATGTTTCACAACAATAAAATAATATGATTCAAAGGGTAGCGAAATCATATAATACATAAGGCACATAATCATATCAGGATATTTCAAATCAATGATACATAAAATAGAATACACGCACATTCCTTTACAATTAGAGTATAAAAAAACTCAATCTGACCAGTGAAACATTATTAAGTGACCTATTGATAGTGAAATCATTGATAGTGCCCAATTGATAGTGTCCAATCAAGAGTTAAGATAAGACTGAAGGTACTGATTTTGTAACAATCCATTAAAACTGTGGTTGCAGGAATCAGAGAGACTGGAGATGATGAACTCTGAACTGAAAGCACAAATTGAGGAGCTGAAGCACGAGCGGCAGCAGCTCATCCTCATGCTCAACCGTCACCGACCAACATGCATTGTGAGAACAGACAGTGTAAAAACCCCTGAGAGCGAGGTGAACCCCCTCCTGGAGCAGCTGGAGGCTAAATGAGGAGACAGAGAGACTATGGGTGGTGCCTTTCCACAAGTACTGTTTACAGGTTAGCTTCCACATAGCTAGCAAGAAGCACTTAGCTCTAAGCTCATGGACATTTAAAGAGGAACGAGTACAGCACTCCAACTCGTACACTTGGAGTTTAAGAGCCTTTGTGTACCCCCATTTCACAAGACTTGCACGACCTGTCAGATCAAGCGATAAGCTGACATTTCAAATGTTTCATTCTGCGGTCCTTCATTTTATTGATTTATTTTAATCTGACCATGGTAACGTCAGTTAGCAGCACAAACTGAGATGAGTACCAGATCTGTGTCCAAATCAGCAGACACTTGATTTTGGTTTTCCAGTATAACTGGAAGATTTGTATCCTGGATACAGATTCGTAATTTACCCCCTTAAACCTTTTTTTTTTTGACGCAGGCGTCATGTATGCACATATATATGGACTGTTTACATCTTGTTCTATTAGTTACTTGCATATTTTATATAAATATATATGTATATATATATTCTGATTTTTATACTTCTTGTACATGGTATTATATGGACTTATCACTAGATGTGATATATTTTATATTACAGCAACAAATAGTTATGTAAAACCTTTTTGTGACTTACTCATTTTGTTTAACGGCTGTGAAAAAATGCAAAGAAATATTAAAGAAGAGTCACTTAATATTATAAGTATTTTAAAAAGTAAATTTAGTTTTTTTTGGGTGTTTTATAACATTGTTTTATATCTTAATATGCATAATATTAAAAACCACTCAAAGTTCATTTTAAATTTAAACGATCTTATACAACTAGACCGATCAGGCATAACATTATGACCATCTTCATAACTGTCTGCTCTGAAGCCCCATATGCGACAAACTGTTAGGTCAGCCCACAAGGGCCAGCCTTCACTCCCCGCTTGTGTCAGTGAGCATGTATCACTGTTTTTTTTTTTTCTTGGACCACTTTTGATAGAGACTGACCACTGCAAACTGGGAACACCTCACAGAAGCTGCAGTTTTGGAGACACACTGACCCTATTTCTAGCCATCATGATTTGGAAGTTGTCAAACTCTAACTTGAACTTTGTGGATAAAATGTTCACTTTCTTCAGGTGCCGTGATTGATAATCAGTGTTATACACTTCACCTGCGGTCATATTGCTCTGCCTGCTCTGATTATATCATACGTCACTAGGCATTAAGGAAGTATATTAAATATTTCTTGTTGTTCAACATGCTTCTGTGCATACATAAAGTTGTTATTAAGATATTAGTTATTAAGCACTTAAAAATCTGTTTAAATAATATATTGATAGTGTTTAAAAACTACAAATAAATAATACACTTAGTAATTAGTTTTTTGCCAAGTTAAGGTTTGAATATGTAATATTTTCTCTGGTTTCTTTGTTCATATATGTATTGTGGAATTTAGCTTGCAGGTAATCAAGCCAATTCTACTGGAAGGGAGGTTAGTGGTGCTTTATAGTGCTTCTGTTCAAGAATTTTGGAAAGTATTTTTTCTTCATTATAAGTGCTAGGTCTCAAATCAGTGGCATCTTTACAATGAAAGGAGACGTTGAGACGAAATGAGAAAGTTTTTTTGCAGCATTAAAATTTTAATTTTTTATATGGATTTTTTATATGGATTTTTTTACATCAATTATATGGAGGACAACTGTGAAGAGTGACGGGTGAAGAGTCATTAGCCTTTAAAACTCTAATGTTAAATATGACATTGTGGATAAAAAAATACCCCGTCAGTGTCACGAATGGGTTTTAAGCCAGTTATTTATTAATAAACTTATCTTATTGAGTTTAAGACCAAATAAAGTTTATGCTATTTGTAGCTCATTACAAAGTGAGGTAAACTCACTGTTAGGATTTTGCAATGGTTACACAATTCTTTACAAAGCACATTTACTGTACATCTTATTATCAGTGTGTGAAGTCATTAAGATGAGTAAGTGAAAGAGCAATGATTGACTTACACCTGATTTGAAAGAAGTGCACATTGACCTGGCACACGTAACAAGTCATGTGAGTGATGTTTACAGATACCTGATTAGAATGAAAAGGAAATCTACCATAAAATGGTAGCTGCTCAAAATTATTCATTAGTATTCATTTTATTAGTTGCCATGAAGACTTTGTATGTAAATATACAGACAGTACTTGGAAAAAAGCAGAGAAAAATACTGTTATTATATGTGATCGTATGTGTGTTTATATTCTGACCGACAGATAAAATCTGGGCATCATGGTGGTTCCATTGGTGCTGCAAATCTTCAGTTCCACATTTTGTTTGTCTTGTTTGTTTTCTTTTGTATATTTGGGTTTCTTTTGGATAGTCAGGATTTCTGGTGCGTCCCAGTTATCTATCAAGCGATCTGAGGCGATTTTTTTATCCTTTATATTTTAAGCAACCTCATTTTTATAACACATTTTGTGTTGGTTGCTGTCATATCGAGCCAGATTTCATGTTGCTTTTTTTCACAAGTAAGCAGATGCTTACTTTTGTTCGATTATTTCAGCCACACCAACTTTAACTTATTATATTATAAGCTTGGGGACAACAGTTTGGAGAAGTCTCTTTAATATTTCTGCATAGCAGTGCTTCTCTCTGAGCACTGGATCTTGATCAAATGAATGTATGCAGCATGGTGTTAGGAAATTCCAATGACCTGTGTATTTCCCCTACATCAAATATACTGAAGCACGGTAGCTAAGTGGGCAACACTGTCGACTCACAGCAACAAGGTCCTGGGTTTGATCCTGAGACGGTCCAGGCCCTTTCTGAGTGGAGTTTTTTTAAGCACTCCGTTCTCTTTCCACAGTCCAAAGACATGCAGTCAGGTTAATTGGAGACTGACTTGTTCTATAGATACCTAGCGACTACAATGCATAAACTAGTGCATCATGGTGTCAGTCCCAAGCCCGTATAACTAGGAAGTTTTGTTTCAAGAAAAAAAATATATTGATGCAGCTCAAGAAGAAAAAGACGATCAAATATACCGAACACCTTTAGAATGAGGTCTGCTTTCTATAGAATATGCACAAATCTTCACCGACACTCCGAAATATTGTAAAAAACAAACAAACAAACAAAAAAACATTCTGTTTACTTTTCCTCAAAAGTGTTGCCAATGAAAACAGTATGAAATATGCGAATCGTAAGAATTAAATCAGACCGTCTTATTGATACATCGCCAGCTCTTATCTGTACCACGTGATCTGATTAAAACCTTGGGGAGGTGCTGGAGCGCAGTATTAACTTCTCTGGTTAAAAGCGCATTACAGCAGTGGAGAAAGTTTGCTTCCAGGTCTATTAGTTACTGCCGAACCTAGAACTCAGACCCACTAGATGTAAAATGAGCCAGGGAGAAAACCGAGAAGATGTCACCGGGAGAGTTTAATGAGCAGTGCGGACACAGTGCAGTGGAGACTCCGCGTCCGAGTCCGACCAGGCTGTTCCAGAGAAGATGGTTCATAGTTCTGCTCTTCAGCTCGTACTCGCTGTGCAATGCGTTTCAGTGGATTCAGTACGGGATCATCAGCAACATCTTCATGCAGTTCTACAACGTGAGCGCGTTCTCGGTGGACTGGATGTCCATGGTGTTCATGCTCACCTACATTCCGCTGGTCTTTCCGGTGACCTGGCTGCTGGACAGAAAGGGTCTGCGCGTTATTGCGCTCACGGGGACCGCCGTTAACTGCGCAGGAGCGTGGATTAAAGTAGCCAGCGCAGATCCGAACCTCTTCTGGGTGACTGCTCTCGGACAGACTACATGTTCCATAGCGCAGGTGTTCATCCTCGGAATGCCCTCCCGCCTCGCCGCAGTGTGGTTCGGTCCAGAGGAGGTGTCCACCGCGTGCGCCATCGGTGTCTTCGGTAACCAGGTGAGACCAGTACGAGTTCTGTCGGGACTGTGAGATTACATACAGCTCTTACTAACCCTCTACTGCACACATGATTTCACCATGATGTTAAATAAATATGTTCATTTAGTTTTGAGTGATAAAACACTATTTTTTTGTTATATTGCAATATGTTACCATTGTGCAGCAATGGAAACGGTGAATGTTGATTCATATTATTTTAGCTTTTGGGTGCCTTGCTCAAGGACACTTCATTCGAGACCTGTTGGCGCTGGGAATCGAACCAACAACCTTCAGATCACAAGCCCAGTACTCTTACTGAATATTTTTCACAGTCATTATTATGACCTTTTATGGTAATTTGGCCACTTCATTGTTTTACTGTTAAACTTCATATAATCTAGTTAAACCTTTACAGTAGTATGATGCGTTATTTTACAGTTCTACTGAATCGATGGTAATTTGGCCTCCTCATGGTTCTACTATGAGATTTCATGGTTCTACAGTATAATGTCATGGTTCTATTGTAAAACTTCACAGTACTTTTTTAGAGTCCATTACAGTGTCCACTCATCTGGAAGGCTTTTTAAAGAATATGTAGTTTATCTCTTGGCATATGTGCCCAATTTAATTCAAAATAACGTGTGCGAGGTCAGGAACTGATGGCAGACAAAAAGGCATGCCTTGCAGTCAGTGTCTTATTTCATTTCAAGCTTGCCTGATAGAGTTAAGGACAAGGCTGGTATGTGTTCCTCCATACCAAATTCATCCAAATATGCCTCACAGTCATGGCAGAATAGAAAAGTGCCTTATTCAATGAGTTATCACATTTTGTTTTGGAAAAAAGAAATAGTTTGTACAGCTGGTGGCTAAAAGGATGAAAGGTTAGTTGAGGTCACTGCTTCATGCTGGGCATTGGATTTTTGCTTTACCAAATTTGATGACCGTGTCTTGTTAAAGTTTTGTCAGCCAGAAGTAAACTGTAACATAAAAACATTACTATGGCTGTTAACATTAATGCTAAAGGTTGTCCTTTATCATACTAATTTAAATATGTAAGGTGAAGTGCATATTCACTATGACTGCCAGTCTGTATCAGTGGATAACAAGTCTGTCTGGATCAATGTAAAGTTGACATGAAACTGATAAACTGAGTCTTGTGTAAGTGAGTTAAAGTTTGGTCAGCCAGAAGCCTTCATTATTGCTCCACTATTGAATGTTGTAGTTAGTTAATTCAAATGTTAGACATAAGCCCATTAACTATACATTAACTATCTTCTGTCCCTTAATGTCCTTATATTTAGTTTTTGAATTATGTATTTATTTATAGAAACACGTAAAAAGCAACCTATTATTTTGGAATCCATTTATCCTTACTCCTGCCAATTATCTTTTCTCACATCAACTTTAAAAACTAATTGTTAATTTGAAGCCTGATGTGACCCACCATGTGCCATTGTGAATATTCAGATTCACCTTACCTGTTGTTTTAATGGCATAAGTTCCTACTTAGACTCAGTGTGGTTGGTAAGCAGGAAATTTCCAGAGCCTTTTATTTCACTCCTCGGAAACCAGATGTTTTTTGTTGTACTTCTTGTTCTGGTAATGCTTTGTTTTATTTTGGGTTTCTTGAGGAGGGATACTCTTTTGACCTTTTCTTAATGACAAGCTGGCTTAACCTCTCGTGTAATGTTTTATTAAAAGGTGCTTTGGAATCAAGAGCAATTTCGAAAATACTAAATCTGGCTCAAGATGTATGTGTATGTGCTGATATGAATTTCCAGATTTGTCAAACCCAATGAGGGGCAGTGACAAATATGGTACTTCAGAAAACCATTGTCACAAAGTTCACCATCAATAAATACAACTCGAAACTACAGAAAGCTGTATGTCATTTCCATACTGAAACACCACAGTTCTCTGAGCCCAAGCTCACCTGAGATGGACTGAATAAAAGTGCAAACATGTTCTGTGGTCAGATGAGTCAACATTTAAGTTAGATTTTTGAAAAAAAAAGTATTTGTGACTGAAACAAAATTGATTATCCAAATTATAACACCTTGCAAAACTGCAACAATTACAGATGTTTTCTTATTAAAATGACAGCTTCCAAATAAACATTTATTAAAAATTATAATTACAAAATACTATTAAGCTTATCTGTGTGTTTACTACAAACAGTAACAACTGGCAGCCTGCAGCAATGGACAATTATGTATGTCTGAATCAATCTAAAGTTGTCACAATACTGTTCTTATGATAAACTTGTGTCGAGTATAGTGTGAGTGTACTGAATTTAGGTTCTTGAAATAACTCACAGTTCATTACCTTGTTTTTCACAGCTTGGCATTGCCATTGGATTCTTGGTGCCACCAATTCTGGTTCCCAACGTGGATGATAAGGATGCACTGGCTTATCATATCAGGACTATGTTTTATATCACAGCCGGTGTAGCAAGCTTCCTCTTTATTCTGGTTGTCATTGGTAAGGTATTAAATACATTCTAGTCTAATCTGATTTCCTCTAAATGCTTTCCTATAAACTGCCAAACAACATTTAAACATGTTTATGATCATTATGATTGCCATGCAGTTATATATTGAAACATAGACTCACAGACAGACAGACAGACAGACAGACAGACAGATAGACAGA
>JAYDZG010000011.1:16920431-16942009 GCA_034509265.1 Microcambeva bendego
ATGTAAAAAAACAAATCTGATGTTCAGATATCAAGATAAAAAGAATTGAAGTTCTTACCTTCAGGACTTTAATAAAATTACTCCAACAACACAAAATAATTGCAGGATTTAAAATGAATTCTTCACGTACAGACACTGGAGGATCACACTGCCCATTTCTGGGAAACTGAAGCTAAACTGAACGGAGCTGAAGATGTTGGATGTTGGTAAATCAGAGTGTTCCAGCTGAGACAGTGAAGAACCATCAAACATGAGACTAAAGTACCATCCCACAAACTCCTCCCACATATAATCAACACCAGACTTCAGCTCATTCGTTCATCCTCTCTTTTTATTCTCCATTTCAGCTGTTCATCCCTGCATCCACTCTTTAATCCAATCCTTTTCTCTTTTATTCTACATTCACGCTTTCATCTGTTCATTCCCTGTTTATTTATCCTTTTCTTCCACTTTTCATCCATTCATTCATTTTTTTCATGTCCTTCTTTCTGTGTTCCTTTCCCAACTTTGTTCTAATTTATCCCATTTGTTTATTCACCCTTTCATTTCTTTTTCCTCTTTAAACTTTATTTGTTCATTTCAACGTTCATTAATTCATACCCTGTTCATTTTTCTTTCATCCGCTCACTTGTTCATTAATTTCTCACCCCTATAATCTATAATAATTAAAATTTATATTTATCCACGTTGACCTTTTCATCCAGTTTTTCTTTATTGTAGTACAGAGCAAATATTATTGCCTCTTTTGAGTTGTGAATGTATTGCACCGAGCATTTAACCAGCATGAAGAATAAAGAACTTGATTAAACACTGATACAACACTGATACAACAGTAGAACTACGTAACAATGACTTTATTTCCCTCGTCTCTTGCTTATTTTTCCTCAGAGGTGATTTAGGATTTTAGGCTCTGTTGTGGATCTACGTTGAGCTACCAGTTAATTATTTGAAAAATCCCAAATGCTGGATCTGAAACTTATATTCAAGAAAAGCATAGTGTACTCTTAATAGAAACACTATTACACACACATAACTAATCCATCAAGATGATCAGAACTTCAACCATAAAAACTCAGTGGCCTGCACAAAGCCCTAAACTCATCAGCAATAAATGGGAATGTCCATTGACTATGCTGTTATTAGAAGAGTGTGTGGAGAGTGAAGCCTAGTCCACCTGGTCTTATCCCACAGAAGAGCTACTCCAGTAGTGGTAGATCAGAGCTTAAACTACTTGACTATGAATCGGACGGTTACTGGTTCAAGACCCACCATTACAGCACCAGTACCCCTGCTGACCCATATCCACAAATAAAATGTGCACATTTATTGGACCATGGGACACTGGGAGGAAGCCAGGTGTGATGAACATGTTTTCATGATGTGGATACTTACAAGATGTAAAGGATCAGCTGTTAACATCTTGGTGGCAGATGCCACATTCATATCCAGGATTTATACACTATTGAACACTAGGGGGCAGTAAGCACACATACCCAGAGTGGTAGGAAGCCACAGCCATGGCACCCGAGAAGCAGTTAGAGGTTAGGAGCCTTGCTCAAGGGCACTTCAGTCATGACTTGTCGGCTCTTGGATCAAAAGCAGTGTTCTCTCATATCTGGGATAACACGCAACGTGCTGTGAAATGGAAAAGTCGTCCATCTCTGAAAACGACACAATTGAGGATTATTATGTACATAATATTTCTGCACACTCATATTTCTGCAGTCCTACACTCCTGTACGGAACCTACCAAGTACAATTAGACACAGGACTAATCCTAATCCACAAAAAAAATACACAAGTGTCATGGTTTCCTTTTTTATTAAGGACTGGAATGACAAGTCATTTCATGGCAGTCAAAACAAGACAAGAGGAAACTTATAAAAATGGAAATAAAAGCAAAAGCTAGAAAGAGTTGGAGCCATCAGAGAGACAGAGACAGTCCCTAATCTTAAGCTCCCTATAATCCGAGAAGTGGAAGTGGTTGGACTGTTTAGTGAAGCTGAACGTTGTTCTCAGTGAGGTAATCACAATGTTTTATATATTATAAACCGGCAGTGATCGAGACTTTGTACAACTTAATCAAAAAAACAAACAAAATGGTTCCACATTGATCATCATAATAATCATCAAAATCAGTTTTATGGTTTTGTATTACCTTTAAAGGTATTGTTACATAATTAGAGGTGGAATGACATCTGTCCATGGAACGATAAATCACACAACCATGCACCACAATTTCAGCCTGTTCTACCAAAAAGGTCAAATTTGAGCTGATATTTTTTGTCACATCTATACTAATGTTAATGGTGCTTTTCCAACACTGTATATAATATAAATATACATTTCACGACCAAAAAGTATGTGGACACCCCACCCCATTACTGATTAGGTGTTTCTGCCACGGTTTAATGAATGTGGTTGGTTGGGTCCCTCTCCTGAGCATACAGCCTCGACATCACACACAAACTCTTCAAGACTACACAAAGTCTTAGCTTGTCTCTGTTGATTTGTGTTCAAAGTCCTGCCTTATCTTGTAATGGCATGCCCAATACACTTTAGTTTAGGTGTCCATATACTTTTGACCATACTGTGTTCGCAATTTTTTCTACAGTTTGAAACAGGAAATGGTTTAGCTGCTAGCTGTCTGCACAGAGGCCAAGATTTACTAAAACTGGTTTTTTCAAAGCTCAACAATTGTGATTAGTTGATATTTGCATGTTTAACTTGGATAATTAAAGTGGGGTTCATAAGAACATATACACTCAGCACCAATACAATTTATAACAATTTTGCCTAAGTTTTGTATATGAAATTATTCCAACTGAAGGGCAGCTACGATCCTGATGCGCAATTTGCACAATGCAGGTAACAGAACTAAAATAAACAGCCATAAAATGCATCCTTATCATTAATTACACTACATGATTTCTAATTTTGATCTTCACCATCTTGTGTAAGGCTGACAAGAAAAAAAAGTCTCGTGTAGGTTTTCCACACACATATAATACTTAGTACAGAAACATAGTGTGAATGCCAATTTTGTCCTCCCTCCATCCCAAATGCCTTCTAGTTTAATAATTCCTAAAAAAAAAAATTGTTGGCATTTTAGTACCCTCTTGTTTCACGACCACAATTGTTTTAATAATTCAATTACCTGTAGACCACAGATCAGACTGCACATGCAAATTACCGTGCTTTATTTGGAATCTTAGTAAATCAGGGCCTCAGTTTACAAAATTGATCCCTTCCAGGAAATCACATGCATAATAAATCACAAGACACAGAGTACATCCCAAATTTCTTCCTATTGTACTAAACGGTTTCTCGAAATATGGACAAGTTTCACCTGGCAGCGTAGCATAACACCACAGTATGCTAATCGGTATGATAGCGTTCGGTTTGGGATGCCGCGGTTTCTCTGCAGAGTTTTCGGATTGTCTGGGTCACATGGTCTGAATGATCTGTGATCGTGTAGTCCTTGGTATGACATGAGTACACATCGAGTCAGTCATATTTTCAAACTGCACTGATTTCATTGGACCAAAAAAATTCTGATGCGAATAAACAAACTAAAAAAGTTGCCGTGAATGCTGGAGGTCAAGTGACGAGTCAAATGTCCGCTAGCTAACTCTCCATCCTGTCATATGTACATTTACAGCACATCGAGGACAGACTAGCATGACGGATTGTCTGCACGTTCAATTCATCAGCTCAGAAATACGACTGAATTCTTTATCAATGAATTGAATGAAATGATTTGATAATTATTGTTGTAATAAAAACTTTTACTCGTATTTGGGGATACAGCATGATTCAGGTCAGCTACAATCACATCTTCATGGCAGTGGAGATAAACAGCAATAATCAGCAGTAGGCATGTGCCGATATTCGAGTCTACAGCACGGTGTAGTTTTGAACATTTACCATGTCATCAGCCCAAACATGTGAATCATTTATAAAGAGTATGTCGGGAAGGGCGCCATCTAGTGGCCTGCAGAACAATTGGTTTGATTCTTTATACAGGAGGTTCAGAGAGGGTTTGAAAAGCAGTAATGGTTTGATGTAAACTGTAATGTTGATAAAATGATTGTAACAGCTTTTTGCAGGATGTGAAAATGAATGAAATTCGGGACATAGAAATGTAATCAGACTGTAAATTTATAAGCAGGTGATGAAATCCGAATTAAAGGATGAAGGGACGAGCTGGAAAAATGGTTTTATCTGCTTTAATGCTGTTGGGCCCAATAACTCTCAATCCCTTTAAAAAATACTAGGAAGGTGACTAACGGATAAAATCCTTGCTAAAGGGCCATCTTTAGATTATAAGTATTGTACCTAAACTGCTATATCACCACGATAACCACATGGTGATTAAGAAACTTAAAACAATATTAACTAGAATAAATCTTAAAATATTAGTATTTATACCATTATAATTTTGTGAGCGTTGAGAGGCTCGTAGTACTTTTTAAGAGCAAGAAGGTCCTAAAATCATTTCCCAACAGGAATGGTCCAGGTCCTTTCTGTGTGAATGTTCTCATCGTGTCTGTGTGGACTGTGAGAGGAAATCTGAGCAACGAGAGGAAACCCAAATACAGAGTAAGGTTAACTGAAGATACTTAATTGCCTCTAGATGTGTGTGTTTGCTCTGTGATTGGATAAAGGGATGGCAAGACCAACAACAAATGGGTAAATTAAGCTTCATCCCATTCAAGTGTTAAAATGAAACATTACATTTATTTAGTTGTGCTGGTCGATATATTTATTAATTGATACGATTGGATGTGATGAAATATATAAAAAAGCTCAAAGAACTAAAACTATTGAAATATTAAATCATCGGAAAATCAAAGAACCAGTCTGGCGTTTTTAAATGACTCAAACTGGTCAGGTATGTAGCATCTTTTAACAATACAGATGCAAAGACAGAGACGATCAAGCACTGATGATCATCTAGAAACTCCTGAAGCTAAAATCAGGATGAATTGTTAATATAACCAGCCGGGGTTTACTTCGATGTGGACCTGGATCGGCACATGCCTACTCAAAGTAAGTAAAACTGATTTGGCTGGAGATTCTCATTCAGACTAACAAAGCCCTGAGCTTTAAAATGTAGTTTTAAACAAAACAACAATGTACAAACAACAAAAAAAAACAAACTACTGGCTCTGTAAAAACTTCCACCAGCATTGAACTCGAGTCATTTCAGATTAGATCAGATTTTCCAGCACCTCAGATCTGAACTGGATCAGATATTAATCACCGGTGCTGTCCGATCTGGGAGTCTAGATCACGCTAATACTGTAGCAAGCATCAATCCCATGCAAAAAAGCAAGATTAATTCTACATGATTTTAAAAGAAGAAGAAAATATCTGCCTTCATTTCTCAGCTTCAGCGTTTTGAACGAGAGAACTGAACAAGTGCTCGGCTTTCAAGTAAATCTTGTTCGGAAAGTCAGCAACATTTGGCTCTTTGAAATGCACCCTAACACCCCCCCCCAACCCTCCCCTCAAAAAAAAAAAAAAAAAACCTTGAAATAGTCACAAAACACAAAAAAAGAGCTTGTGGGAGTTTTACTTATTCAAAGCTCAATATTTCCACTTAGAAATCAAGTGTTTTTGCAGAGGTAGATGCTTAATGGATACCCCCCTCCTGACAGGTCTTTGTTTAATTGTAACAGAATTGTAACCCTAATTCTGTAACGAAATTAACAGCTTTAGTGACGTTTTAGGTAGCGCAGTGGCTAAAAAGTAGCACTGCTGCCTCACAAGCCACTAGTTCCTGGGTTCGAACCACAACTAGGGCAGTCTGGGTCCTTTCCGTGTGGAGTTTGTATGTTCTCCTGGTGTCTGTGTTGGTTTTCTTTGCTCATCTTAAAAACATGGAGTCAGATTAAATGGAAAGACAAAATTGTCCACGACTGTTTAATATAAAGTTGTGAAAAGATTAATCCTGAGTAATGAATAACCGCGTCTCTGTCATGAATGTAGCCAAAAGTGTAAAACATGACGTTAAAATCCTAATAAATAAATGGTGGGCAGGGGTATTCACTATGTCCAGCTCTATAGTGTCCTCGCAGTGTATTGAATTTCGAGATTTGTGGTATAGTAGTGTTTGTTTGTGCTGTGAATGTGAGTCTTTTTTGGTAGTTTGGTAGAATTGTTCCCGTTAAAGATGGACTAATGGAGCAGCTTTACTTGAGCGAGCCTTGGTGATTTAACAAACGATTGTTGCTACTTACCGTTATAATAAATTATGTAATAGCAATGATTTTCTCTGTTTCGGAATTGTATTTATTGCTCTCAACTGGAGTTCTATTTATCTCTACGTTTAAACTGTCTTTAGTCTCATTGCATGCATAGCTTCGTTTTATTTATTTATTTTTTTGTTGAAAAGACTTTTATATTAGTATACTCGGTACATGGAGAAATTCGCAGTGCGCATGCGCATCTAAGTGGTTGACAGTTAGTTGCTGTAGTTACTGCTCTGCAGAGTCGGTACACCTGTGCTCGTGCTTGTCTCCACTATTTATGCTTCATTAAGTTCAGGATTTGCTTGAGCCGGTATGTTTACACTTACTGTTGATTATTTACAAACACACTGTTTTCTACTTAACGCGAAATTAGTTTAGAGCGAAATTGTGTAAGCTAGCTAGCCTGCTCAGTTAAAGCTAGCCTAGGTTAAACCTAATGACACTAAATCCACTAGACACTAAAGCTAGTCTTTTTGTTCGGTTACTCGCTCTGTTATTAATCTGTTAACTTGGAGCATATAAACAATTTTAGCTTTTTACAACTGCATCACATTTAGTTAGCAGCCATACCGGTATGTTGTTGTATTTAGCTATATTTTTATCTTTTAAATAGCATTTCTTCTTTGTCACAATATCAAACACAGAAGCTTTTTTCTGTGGCTAAATGAATGAACCTCATACTAGGGGTATTATTTTGTTAGCCTAGCTTGGCTAGTTTGGTTTATTGTTATTACAAAGTGTTTTAAGTGCATGTTTTTTTTTTTATTGTTTTTTTTTTATTTATTATGAAACTGGAAGAGTTTGTCTGGTAATCCGTTTTAATTTTAACATGCTACGTGAAAAATAATATGGGACCGCAGATTGTTGTGTACACAAGTAATTTAAGTTTTCAGAATTTAGTAGACATTTATTCCAAAGTGACTTATGTAATGTTACACATTCTTTTGGAAAAATAAAGCTCAAGTAGTTTGTTTGTGTATATTGTTTGTTGTCTATAATTCATGGTTACTAAATCACTGTAGAATATCGTTGGCTGGATATTCTGGTCGGTGGAGTTTTCTCATATCAGCACTGTAATGTAAAATTAAAGTCAGTATTCTCAGACCTCAAAGTCTCATACAGTGTTTTTTCACAACTAATTCATTTTGGTAGCATTTAGGTATTTGTGTAAACTGTTTAGCTAAAAAGCAAAATTGAAGTTTTCCTTATTGATCTCAGACTTTTGTCTACCCTGTGGGTGTTTATTTTACACTCCATACACCTATGTTGAACCATACCTGGTGCGGTGTCACTAACCTCATCACTCTTTTTATTTTACATTTCTAGTTTTCTCCCATCTTTCCTCCCCATTTTCTTCTTAATGTGATCGTGTCCAATTACCCCTGTTACATCCTCCACTGAACTCTGCTTCTGACTGACGCTTCTTAACTGAAACGTGTCTCCTCCGACAAATGCTCAGTACAGTCTTATCATCTACGCTAGTCGAGTTCACTGCCGAACAACATTATGCATGGAGGAACTTCACCTTGTTGAGGACTCTTCCTCAAACCTGTGGACCAGTGAGAGGATTGAGAATTTTTGACTACAATGTATTCAAACACCCAACTCTGGTACACTAGCATGGATGAAATTTGATTTCATCCAATTGGGGGTGGGATGTAGTAGTTCTAGTAGTTCTTCTAGTTTTCTATTGTTACTTTGAAGTTCATTGTTCCTTCTATGGTTTAACTTGTTGTAAAGCATGTAGCATAAAATTATTCAATTTTGTTATTCCCCTTGTTAGTCAACTTCACGCCAACTCTACCACAAATTGGACTTATTTTACACTTATTTTTGAAATGTGAAATTTCAAATGTTAATGGAAATAACACCTCTGATATTAAAATTCATCTAGCTGACATGACCCGGCCAGAACAAACGGCCAACATCTTCCGTATGTGTGCACTAGCATACTTCACCGCTGCTCCACCTGAGGAGCTCATAATCATTCTTGATAACGATGGTCTACCACCACTTTTCTTAACAGGATCGTTGTGGTCCCTTTTCAATAATGGATAGCTTAGTGGGAGCCTAACAAACTGTGTACAACAACAACAAAAAAAAACTAAGGGTTGCATGCATGCATGCTTATTTATGTGTAACATAATGTGATCGTTTAAATTAAGCTAATCAAAGGTAACTATGCCTTTTAAATATATCTACAGGTTGGAGATGTATTCTGCCCTAGTCCTGTTCAGCTGACATACTGCAGATCCTCTCCATCTATGTGGTGGAAATGCCAGCTGTGAGCCGGAGTAAAGAGGATTCGGAATGTCTTTCAGAAGAGCTGGAGTAAGTGATGCGGCAGTTTATCTGCTTTTCAAAAAAATTGTATGCTTGAAAGAATATTATGGTGGTATAGTTGGATCTTTTTTTCTTACTTCTCTGGCTATCCCCAGTCATGTTGGTGGTCTGCTGTTTGATAAAATAATCAAACACAAGGAGTTTCCATCACATTGACTGTGTAATTTATGTTTGTGCTAAACGAGCTGGCTAAAGTGTTAGAAACTACTGATTCCTTGGTACTTTTCCACATAATGATGAGGAGGGGGTGGCTTGGTGGCTTAGTGGGTATTAAAGTTACCTCACAGCGAGAAGGTTCTGTTTTATATCCCCGAGTCGGGAGATCCATGTCATTTCTGTGTGGAGTTTGCATGTTCTGTCCACGTGGGTTTCCTCCGGATGCTCTGGTTTCCTCCCACAGTCCAAAGACATGCCACCAGGTTGATTGGAGACACTGAATTGTCCTGAAAATTAGGGGGAAATGTAAACTAATAACAAAACTTTTCCAACTTAATTTACGGATAAAAGCACATTGACATCGATGTTGTTGGTAACTCCACAAAGTTGTATTTAATGGTTATAGTTATCCAAAGTCAGGCCAACTACAATTAAAGCATCTATTTGTCAAGGAAACCTAGAATGAACTTCTTGCTGCTGACAATGTTTAATACCTTGACTAATGTTTTTCTCTTTAGGGACCAATCCTGTATTACCTGGAGTGGTGTCAGCAGGAAGATACCTGTCCTCATCTTCCATGCTGAAGCTGCTATAGCCAAAGATAGATTGATTTCCTCCATCGGAGGTATTAAATCATGGACATGTCAACATGTTAAAAAAAATGTATTAAATAAAGAATTGTGTAATTAATCAACAATTACTGAACAGCTCTCTGCATGACATGGGGGCTCAATTCCCAATTCACAGCAAGACCAGCCTGAGTTCAAGTCCCAATATTATCTCTATATGTCCTCCCATTTATAGTTCTGAAATTTCATTTGAAGTTAGGTAGCACAATCTGAGCAGCCACCTGGAATATTTAATGATGTTTAAGCTACCACGGTGTTATTCACGGTCGGTATATGTTGAAACCCAACCATGTACACCATAATATACACCACATCGATCATAAATCTAAACACGAGCAGGATGTGCCAAGTAAACGGTGTAAATATGACGTGCATTCATATTAAAAGGGTTTGTGCCCTCTTAAAAGTTAATACAATAACATATCAATATCTGTGTAATTTTCCTCCCAAAATAATTTCTCCGTGTTTAATAGAAAGTCTTGATTGAAAAGCTGTCCAATGTTTCATCTTTTACTTTTTGGACCACATTTATGATTAATTTAATTAGTATTTGGTTTAGCATTACCTACTAAAGTAATGCATTTTTTACTCAAATGACTCAATATGTCTTTTTTTTTTTTATCTGCAGAAAGATACAACTTGGCATTCAAGATTGTTCGCACAGAGAGTCGTCTCGTGCGTGGCATTCTTTTGAATCATGGATTCCATGAGGTACAGCATCATACACTCTTAAATGATTATCTTTGTGAAGTTCAGCAATATCTAACAAATTACTGACAATCAATCACTGGATAAATAGAATCTTTTACTTTTGTGACTGGCTCATGATTATTAAATCTATATCTAATAATCCTTATTAGATGTTAAAATCTTTTTTTTTTTTTTTTTTAGATATTTTGCTGTATTCTGTTTCTTATCTCAGTTTGCCGTATTATCTGAATGACTCTGCCGGTGTCAAAGCTTAGGAATTCAGCTCTGGACAATGCCTACATGATTGGCCTCCAAATGTACTAATTCTAATTTGTTATCACAATCTTTGAACACTTAATATTAATGACCCAGTTATTTCCCCTCAGTACTGCTTACTTTCCCTTAAATTGTCATCAATGGCAAAGCTAGTGACTACCACAGGAGTGGTTCTGGTCTGTCTGTCATGCTATAGTTTTATTCTTGCCAAATAACTTCATGTTTTGTATAGCCAATAGACCTATTCTAATATAAACTAATATAAACTATAAATATATCTAATATAAAAGTTGGAAGTATTATATTTCCAACTTTACTATGTTAGAGAAATATGTGATGGTGGAAAATAAAATGAATTGTTGGATATAACAGTTGATTGTAGTTTTTGCTTTTTTGAGGTTAATAATTAATGAAGTCTTAAGGAAATGTATCTTCAACAGATTTAAACTCAGGAGTGTAAAACTGAAGTCTTTGTTATATGAAGAAAATCTTTTGAGTGTACCATGAACTAAATATGTCTTGTTTAGGTCCACCCTAATAGTAATGACTTCAACCTGATGTGGACAGGCTCTCATCTTAAGACATATCAGCTCTGCAATCTGCTGGATTTTCAGAAAGTCAATCACTTTCCAAGGTAAACTGACTGCTTGAGGACGTTGCTTGAAATCAGTTGAACCTTCTGTATAATGCTAAAGATTTTTAAAATGTTCAGATTATTTGCTTTATTGTGCTAGTGTTAGTGTTTTAACCCAATTTGGGTCCAAAAGAATTACAGGGATTTACATCAGCCTTTGTGGTTATTCATTCTTCCATTTCTTTGGCCGATGCTAATTTTGTTTCCAGGTCGAGTGAGCTGACGCGGAAAGACAGACTCTACAAAAACATTCAGCGGATGCAGCAGATTCATGGCTTTCCAAACTTTCACATTGTGCCCCAGACCTTCGTGCTTCCTGCTGAATACCAGGAGTTTTGCAGTAAGGGTTTTTAAAGCTTCACTTCTCTGTTTATATTAATGAAATTCGTCAGAAATTCCTCCTCTGCATTTTAACCCAACCTGTGCAGTGAAACACACACATACACACTAGTGAACACGAAGGGGCAGTGAGCACCCGTGCCCGGAGAGGTGGGCAGCCCTAATCACGGTACCCGGGCAGCAGTTGGAGGTTAGGTGCCTTGCTCAAGGGCACTTCAGGCGTGACCTGTCGGCTCTGGGAATCGAACTGGCAACTTTCTGATCACAAGCACGGTTCTCTAACCACCAGGCCATGGCTACTTGCTGACACTAAATGAATGAATGTACAGTGCCATGAAAGCGCCTTCTTTTTATTTCTTCTGTTAGTTAAGTATTTCAGAAATGATAAATATACATACATACAACACAAAACAGCTTGTGTCAACATCCTTTAATAGTCACCCAGGCCAAACCGGCTCGGTAATAGAAAAAAGATTTTGTTCTGGCTGTTCCATTGTTTCCTTTGAAGTTGGTCAGTACAATTTAGCTTTCAGCTGCAGCTAACCGAAGCATCGCACAGGAACTGTTTAATTTGAAATGGCCTGGCTGACTTAGCGAGTTTGCTCTTTCATGAGATGGTATAAATGTTGCTTTTGCTTTTTCCATGTTTCTTTTATGTCAGTAATATTGTGTTTAGTATCCGGGTTCTGAAAATGTTTTCTGAAACAAATCCTCAAACATTTAGGGTCTCAGTAACTTTGTTTGCTCTTTATGGAAATTTTACTTGTTCCATACTGCTAGACTTTCATTTTGTTCTCTTTTCTACTTTAAACTGTAGCCTCCTTCTCCAAAGACAAGGGTTCATGGATTATCAAACCTGTTGCATCATCCAGAGGTAGAGGCATCTACCTAGTCAGCACAGTAAGTAAAACTAGTTTATTGTATATTGTTTTTTTTTTAAAACAAATCTTTACCTTTAGAATAAGTAAGGGATGCGGTTGGTTCGGTTCCTTCTGGAAAATGAGTGCCACTAAGTGGGTAGCACTTTCGCCTCATGACAAGAAGGTTCGGGGTTTGTTCCTCTGGTGGGGCTGAGGGGTCCATTCTGTGTGGAGTTTGCAATTCTCCATTTTCCAGTTTTGTCCCACAGTCCAAAAATGTGCAAGTGAAGTTAATTGAAGATACAAAATTGTCCATGACTTGTGTGCTGGAAAACTACCATATGTCTGAATGGAACCAGAAGAGTAAAACATAATGTTAAAATCCTAATAAACAAACTCCACCATTTGTAGTGGTGAAATGATTCAGAAATTATTTGGGAGGGTTCCCTCAGGGAAATTAAGAAAAACTTCATACGAAGAGCAAAACAAGTAGAAAAAGATTTAAGAAAAGAGGTTTAAAGCTACAAACTACAGAGCTACTGGAGAGGCAGCCATCTCACCCAGTGCCCAACCACTACTAGAATGGAAAATTTGTACTTGCTGCTGAGAGAGAAAAAGATTTGCACCCAGATGCTCATAACTGACAGAAAATGTAACTCTTGCTTTTCTTTTTGTGTTTTTAGCCAAGTCAGATCCCTTTGGAAGAGAATATCCTGGTTTCTCGATACCTCAACAATCCATTACTGATTGACGGTAAGTAGGCAGGCTTATAAAAGCGATATTAGCAGAATCCGATTTGCATTATTGGTGTTTTTACTTTTCCACTTTTCTCTCACAGATTTTAAATTTGATGTGCGATTATATGTTCTGGTGACTTCCTATGACCCAGTCATCATATATGTTTATGAAGAGGGACTTACCAGGTGAGCCCTTTCTATACTTCTCTTACAACTGTTTAGATTGACATGGAACTAATAATGTGGAATTATAATATTGTTCATTTAAAACTATATATACTAAGCTATTGTTGTATTTGTAAGATGTGTTGCAGCTGGATGGTTTTCATTCTGCAACTTTAGTAAATCATGCCATAGATTTTTGACCAGGCCACTTAATTTGATTACTGATTTTTCATCCATGCTTTGGTTGACAGAGAAGTTTTCTTGATGTCATTGTCTGGGAATTCCAATAATCACCAGATTTAAAGTTACCAGTCACAATATTAATATTACCATTGATTAGCTTAAAACATCCCTACATCATCTCTGACCCAGCTTGATGCTTGACTCCTCCTGTTACTCTTGGTTAAGTGGAGTGTTTTGTTGTTTTGACATTTTGTAGGGTTGCCATTAAGAGATTTGTTCCAGCCTTCATCACCTCATGCCGTAACTCTTTTGCTTGGTGTTCTGATGAGGCTGCTTCTGAAGGCCTCTGGCTCATATCATGTTTTCTCTCACGGCAGGGTAGAGTTGCTGCTCTGCCATAAATTCCAATCTTCCAGAAAATACTTGTTTTGGTAGCTCAAATCTTGCAGTTTCATGTGTTTAAATAATCTCCTCTTCCATTTTTGTGATGGCTTTTTCATTTTTCTTTTACCAGTAGTTAGAACAGATGATTAAAAACACAGATTTCTTTACATTCTACTTAATCTAAAATGCATTGCATGAATTTGAGATCATTTTTGTCCGTTTTATAACTTGTTTGATAGACATTTGCTCACCATAATGGGCGTTTGAACATAATAACCACTAGATGGCAGCAATAACTTGACTGGTTAATTTCGACAACTAAGTCATCGAAGCTTTTCATCGTTTTCATCAGGCTTCAGCTATTTAGTAACGATGCGAAATTTCATTTGAAAGCTTTACATGTAAAACGATTGTACGTCATGTTCCAAATATTATATTATTCGTTTATTTTTATTATTTATTAGTTTATTCACCACTACTTCTCACCACCATGGTTGCAGAATGGTATTTTCACTGACTGAGTGAAATGTTTGAATAGCATTAGCAAGGTTACCAATTTGTTATTTTTTTGCATATCTTCCCTTCGAGGTAGCTAATCATGTCTGTGAAGAAGCCTGGCTGTATGATGATATATTATTGTAAATAGTAAAGAAAGGGGGTTTTTCATCTATTTGACTGCTGTAGATTTGCCACTGTGAAGTATGACCATGCTGTGAAAAACATCAAGAATCAGTTCATGCACCTCACCAACTACAGTGTAAACAAGAAGAGCAGTGACTATGTCAGGTATGGTTTAAATAACTAACATTAACACTTATAAACTTAAAAACAAAATATTAAAAAAAAAACAGATTGAAATTGATAAAATCAAATAAATAAAATCGATTTTTATGTTTGCATGTTTCTAGTTTTCCTCATGCAGCATGCATGAAATCGATAGTTTTAACTGTGTGGACACAATCCTCTTCAGAAAATAAACATCTGCATGGAATGGGTCACCAAGTCCAGGAACATTTATCAATTGCAGGGCTTTGTCCTTCCCAACTAAGACGGTATAAACTATTTGTGTAGACACCTGTCTGACTGATATACGAATGGTCGACTAGCATATTAATCACGGCGTAACAAATAAAAGGTCCGAGTTGGATAAATGAAAGTGTGTAGTCATGAAAAGCATTTAAACTCTGTTCCCAGCTCAAGGTAGAAGGCATCTATAGATGTGAGAGAAATCTATTTGCTAATGATATCAGTGTTCTGCTGTGCTAATTTCTCAGTACTGTTCTGCCAAAGTACATCACCGAGGTCTTCTCTTTCTTTTCAGCTGTGATGACCCAGAGATAGAGGATTATGGTAACAAATGGAGCATGAGTGCAATGCTGCGGTATTTAAGACAGGAAGGAAAGGACACCACATGTAAGTGCATGCAGCTGGCATAACCGACGACAGCAATACCTGCATGCATTATCTTCCATTGCTTTATTCTTGGTAGGGTTATGATTGGCCCAGGATTCCTGGAATCTGTAGGCACAAAGTAGTAACACGATCCAGAGATGCCAACCCCAAGGATGAGTTGGACATTTCTGACTTGGATTTGGCTTCATTCTCTACCCACGACTGCTTTGCTAATTCAAATATTCCAGCATCTTTTAACCATTCCAAGCATTGGCTTCTCTTGAGGGCTGCCATGCTAATACTAATAATTCTTTTAACCATTTGCCAGCCTTGTGTTTATATAATTGCAGTGCAATGTAATAACGTGTCATAAATATGTTTTAAACATGATGTATTTGACTGCAGTATGCGCTGTGAACTAGTGAACCGAGTTTATCCTGTGAAGAGTCCTGTTGCTAGAAGGAGTAGTCTGATGGATCATGCTGCATCAGGCTGTGTGACTGACCTGCACTGTCGTCTCTTGTGTGTTAGTGCTGATGAATCAGATAGAAGATCTGATCATTAAAGCTGTGCTGAGTGCAGAGATGCAGATCGCTACCGCCTGCAAGATGTTTATCCCTCACCGGAACAACTGCTTCGGTAAGCTCTCCACTTTACTTTCACACCACCAAGAAATCAGTATTTATTAAGGACAGTTGCCTATAGATTCAAATGCACGTACAGTCAAGTTGTGCTTTATTTACCCAGTAAAGTCACAATAATGATCTCTTTAACAAGTGAGACAGTAGTACTTAAACACGAAAACACCTTAAACAATAACAAAGTAGAAAAATTATAAAGTATACAATTCTTATATGATCTATATCTCAGGTGTCAAACTCGAAGCCTGTGGGTCTTTTAATGTGGCCAGTGAGAACATATGATTGTCTTGATGACATTGTAATATCGGGCCTCAGCATCACAATATTACTGTGCATGCAAACCACCAAACGGGATTTACAGAGAAATTTTCCATTTACACTGATGTTTGCTGTGTAACAGTGCAGTGCAACATCCACTGAACACGTATACACTGTAATACCTAAATATCACAGATATAACGGACACTTCTGCAGGCTCATTTTGACTAGTCTAATGTATAAGTATGGAGTAAGCATATAATGTTTGTTTTTATATGTGTTCTGATATATTTGGTAGTATTATTAATTGGAACAGTCTGTTGTAAGTTTCTTTTAGTTGGATTTAGTATGATATTTAGTGTAGGCGGGGTGAAGCATTACTTAATACAGACGGTATTATTCACAACAAATTATGCATGTTTGATATAAAGCAATTCTGGAAATGTTTATATAACGTATTACTTGTTTCTTTGTTGAACAATACTACTTTTTTGCCACAGCCTGTAAACACAAGATTTGAACACTCCATTTGAGTAGCATGCCACATCTGTTATCACATCCATGTACATCTGTTTAAGCAAGCTGCAATAAAAGAGAAATTTATTGTGGAACCCCTCTCAGTCTGTTGTGGTCTCGGATCAGAATTAATATTCATTGTAATTATGCTGCTGAATTTAGCGGCGCTGGGAAGTAAATCTTTGTGTCATGATTAAGTTTATGGATGAACTTTCCAAGTGATTATAGGCACATGAAGAAAAAAAACACAGTTGAATAGAATCTTGTGGGACACAACAGGTATGTTTGAAAATGTAGGGATCTACCTGTCTTTATAGGAAGATACCTAAATAGTGAGGGTTCGAATAAGTACTCGCCTTATAAGTCAGGTTATTGGAACATGCTCCTGGCTGCTAAGCTAACACAGTTAGCATCGTTCTATTCAAATCATCGTTCTATTCATTTCAAATCATGTCTCCCTCCATTTACTGAAAACGGTTAAACTTCACTGAGCCTGAACCTATAAATAAATACACTTTTCTTTATTACAAAAAAGTTTCCTGCTTCGCCATTAATGCTTATTTTTATTTTTTTGTGAGAGCTGAAAATGCTGCTCTGAATTCTGGGATATCCTTCCCAAATTAAAACGCATCCTATGCTCACTCGTTCTAAACTGAATATACTGTTTATTTTTTTAGATGACTTAGTAGGGAGGATATTAAGGCATCTAGATTTTTAAACAGCCTACTTCTCGGGAGTGCTCATGGATGATGCAAAATGCTGCCTGTGTTGAAGTTTTCATACACACCTTATAATGCATCATTTAAGCCTCTGAATCTGTACTAACAGATTGTTAAAGTCTTGTCGGGTCAAAATCACACTTGATTAAGGAAGGTTGAAATAGGAGAACTGAAACTGTTCCAAAAAAGTGACAATTTCACTGTACCCGATTTCTCTGGCTTAATCTTTGGTATTCGCTCCCTATGCCTTTTACTCTCATCAGAGCTGAGACGAATGGACTTGGTCTGGACTCTAGTGTCCCCTCCACCTCCCAGGGTTCCCTCCTTTCTGCTTCCATCGATTTTATTTTCTCTCCCATCTTCTCACTTTATCCATCCATCATCCTGTCGACACCGGTGTATGTGTGTAGACATAATAATTCACTGAGAAGTGTCACTTGTTCGGCAGGTAAACGTTTTTAATTAGCGTCGAGCTACCCTATCAAAAAAAAAATCACCTGCATGGAGATGCTATCTCTTTTATTTCCATATTCCTTGAAACAATCAGTTCTGCTTGGACAGTCACCCACAGGGTGAGGATGCGGTAAATGCATGTAGCAGGCTGTGGGCAGTACAGCTTCTCCTGAGAACAGTGTGTGACCACAGTGGCGTGGAGCCCATGCAGGTGCAGGCATCAGTGGAATGTGATGGGTATGGCAAGATACAGATAACGTGGAAATATGTGTTTCATAAAAATACACTACAGTGTCTTGAGGAATGGTTCAATTGCTGGAGCTCGGAATTCATATCTTAAAGAATTGATCTGTGTGCGCCAGCTTTGACAGCGCAAAAAAAAAATGCACAGGGTGATCGGGGCTCGGCTTGTTTCCAGGTAAGTTATGTAGTGATAGACAAGATGGTGTTTTCTTACCACAGGTGTGTTCATAAGGTTACATCGAAGGCTGATTCACATCAGTAGGTTGATCGTAAAATGCTGTCAGATATGTGCCACATTTCTTATGTTTGTAATTTTTTCCTTAGCCAGCAGGTTCTAACTGCATTCTTGACTGCCCTCTCTGCAGATGTCTTTCTTGAATCAAACCATTTTTGGTTCCTTACTGAAGGAAAATTGCAAAATTGGCTCCTGATGAATAAATGCCTCGTGGTTAAGGTACTGTCATAGGCCAGCCGTAGCCTAGTGGTTAAGATACTGCCATAGGCCAGCCGTAGCCTAGTGGTTAAGGTACTGGACTAGTTTGGAAAAGGTGTCGGGTAAATGCAGTAACATGTAAACCATGGTGAAAATTAAGGAGCTGTTACAAAAATTTAGAGAGATCATTTCACTGCACCGAAAGATCATCAGATATGGGGTTTTTAAAGACCTTGAACATTTTGTTGAAGAAAGCCCAAAAAATGTTCAACAAGCCATAGCAATGTGATCAGAACAACGAAGAACAAAACTGTAACTGCAAAACACTTTGCTGGACTGCTTTTGCTCTAGTCACAAACTTCACCCTTCTTGTCCCACACACACAACCACTGATCCAGTCAAGCATCAAAGTTTTTCTGTAATGAGGATTGGAGGTTTTTTTTGCTGTAGAACCTGGCAATCTTGTGTTGACGTTACTGTCATAATGAAATCACAACCTTACAGATTTGACTTCGAGAAAAGAAAATTAACCCAATCACACTTCTTAGTAAACCAAAGCTTGGTTAATTAATCAGTTCTGGATTATTCTTGTCCCCAGACTTTTCAGGATTTTACAAAAGCAGTTGCAGTGCAAAAGCCATTGAAGCCAAAGGATGTTCCACCTAGTATTGAAGTTGGCAGTTGAATTATAATTACTACATCTTTTAAGTTTAAATGAAATACTTAACAAATGGTCACGTATACTCTCAGTATTGTTTGTATATATTAACAATTCTTTCCCAGTTTACTGTGTATTTCCAATCGATTAAATACATATCTCCAGATGTTCTTTGGAAGCTGAATTGAATCCTTGCGTATAGTTAAGTACAGTCAGTTAATTACTTTGGCCATACTGTGGGTAACACTGTCGCCTCATGGGAAGTAGGACCGGGATTACTGTCTGTGTGGAGTTTGCATTTTCCTTCTGCATCTGTGATCTCTTCTCTCAGACTGCTCCATCTGGTCAAAGATGAGTCGAATTAAGGTCAGCACGATTTCTTGTTGTACCTACTTTATCAGCTGTTCTACAGTGTTGCTCATTAGTTATTAGAAATCATTAGTTATGACAACGCTTCAAAAAAATTACGCACCCTTTAAAACAATGACATGATTTTTCTTATCACCTTCCTTAGCGATGCATTTTCCCCTCCAATGTACCGTCTATATTCCGTCATGTTGGTTTTGATTGAGCGTGCTTTTACAGCTTCACTTGAAAATATTAACCTTAAAGATTCTTTGAGGTTGAAATCAGATGGTGCTCAGGTTGACATCTGAGCTCTCAGATCTTTCCGCCCTCACTGTTTCCAACCAGAATTTAAAAGTGTGATCATTCAGTTTAGCTACTTAGTGTCACAGAAACGTGGAGCGCTGTAACGATTCACAAAGAATTGTTAAAAAAATTTTTTTTGTGGAGAAGGATTCAAATCAGTGATTTAAGATACCGATATTCACTTTAAACAGCAGAGGGTGCTTTTTGTTTCTTTATTTTCTAAATAATTAATGCCCTTTTATTTCTGAGGTAGGTAAAACTGAAGTAAAAGGAAACTTTGTCAGAACTTTGTCTTCTGTATCCTCAGAATCCTGTATATCTTAAATAGACATTAGTGCCTCCTTTAAATCCTGATCCATCAGAAAGGGAATATAGCTTTAAAACCATGCCAAATGAAATATGTGTCACTCTAATGATTTAGGTTCATGTACCGGGACACACCTTCTGTATTTGTGTGCCCAGCCCATGATTCTTCCCCAGAACTAGGGCACTACTGTTAAATGTGTCATGACCCACAATGAGCTTTCAGTGGATTGTGGCCCGCATTATTGATCTGGCATAATGGTTACTTTGGATGGTCTTCATTCCAGCACTACAATGCACTGGTTATTGCGTCTCAGTGTCTAGGGTGGCAGTGGCAACACAGAGGAAGTTCAGACTCAGTTCTGGTTTGCTAGCAGAAAATCCCACACAAGCTCACTGAGTGAATATTTCTAAAATAATTCAGTTATCAGGAGGTTTTACATTGTTCAACTCATTCTACCTACTTTGGTACAGGTGCAGTCTGGTGGGTTCATCCTTTGTTTTTTCAGCATGTAATGCATTTTTAACTTTTTTATTGCACAGAACAGAAGTTTCTCTGGTCGCTTATACTGCTGCATTGTGTGAAACGGGTTTTTTGTAAATGATGGAAAAATCCAATTGTCAAGCAACTTTCAAACGCAGTACAAAAGACAGACAACTTTCCTTTATACAGTAGAATGGAAGCATGCATGTTGCATCGCTTTGTTGATATTTTAGCTCCAACCTCATGTAAGGACATCCACCCTTCACTAAATAGTTTACAAAAAGCCACCCAGAGCTGATGAGAAAATGATTAGTTGTGGCTGAGCACCCGTTTAACTGAGATCCAGCAGCACTCTTATTGCCACCACGTTCTCTTTTTCTTCTCTCCGTCGCCCAGCAGCTTTTGATCTTCCCTTGTTAATATTTGTTTATTTTCCTAACTGTGGATATTTTGTGGTCGTGTTAATATGGCCTCCTGGTAGATGACGAGCCAGAGAGCAGCTCTGCTTGTGCGGGCTGAGGCAGTGGGGAAGGATGGCGTCTGCTCCTAATTGAGGCAAAATCAGTAGCACATGGAGCTTGTGGAGTCTGTGTATGTTTGTGTTGAGTGTCTATGTGTAGCATTCAGAGAATAAAAAGTGACGTGCACGTTCACAATCTTGTATGTGTCCTGTCAGAATTTTATGGCGTGTTTTTGTTCTGTCCTTTTGCTTGTAGACTTGGTTTTTGTGTTTGTGCTTTTTATTTATTTTTAATTTAATTTTTTAATTTATTATTTTAAATAAATACTTAAAAAAAAATCCATTACTTTGTGTTCTCGGTGAAATCTGATTGTGAGTCCTTTCGGCTGCTCCCTGTCACATCGGATAATGATCCGAATGATTGATTTAGCATGGTTTTCATGTCAGATACCCTAATTAAACTTGGAATTAGTGCAAGAACGCATTAACAAGTAATCCACAAAAAATATCAAACATAAAAAAATATAGATGTTCTGGTTGGTAGATCACGCTTCATTTAAACAGGTGAACATGATTGACAGAAAATGTGACCTTTTATTTTTATTATTATTATTGTTTTTATAAACTTTGCATCAGCCTTCTAATAGTAAAATCACAAAAGTGATTAAATTTCTTAAAATAAAATAAGAATTATATATATTATAATTATATATA
>JAYDZG010000011.1:16982934-17002306 GCA_034509265.1 Microcambeva bendego
GAGTTTTAAGGTATTTTCTCCTATAAAAAGGGGAAACCTGTTAATGCATTCCATTGTCCAATTGATCTGCATGTATTTAAGACTAATAGTGAGGAGAATAAAACAAATACAATTAAAAAACCTAAAGATTTTTGAATACCTTTATTTCTAAGAGAGTTCAGTTGGGGTGCATTCACCTGAGAAGCAGTGTGTACCGCAAAAACGTTTCTGCATCTGGCTCATGTTAAACATGACATAAAACCTAATAAATTAGTAAATAAATAAATTACATACTAAAAACTACCATCCCAATATATGATATATCTGCCTGATATATCTGGTCTGAATCAAACAACTTTTTCTGGTCTTATTGGAGACTTTAGGAGACTCTGATCTGAAACTAATTATAATGAGAGCAATAATAGGTTAATAACAGGTTGTGATTGCAATTAAAAATTCTAATTGCAATGGTTAGAAAAGACTTCATTTATCGTTCAGTCCTGCATCTGTGAGGAATCAGTCTGTGACTGAACGTGCTCTGTCTAAACACCTCCAGAGCATGAATAGGGTGTGAATGGTGATTATCGACTTCAGCCTTGTAAACAAACTCAACTCAACCTTTTAAACCAAGTCTTGTCCAACAGTATCCATATTGTTTTAAATCTTCATTCTCAGATGGTTTTTTTTTAATTGTATTTTCCATTTTATATTATTTGGTTTTTATAAATTCACTTTTCTGTTTTAAATTGTTAATAAAGGTTTGTGTTCGACTCGCAATTTAGAGCATTTTTTTCCAATTTAGGTTTGTGATCGAGTTGGACGTCGCTGGTTTAATGGCTTTGAATTGATGTTAATTGCATGTTCTGAGCTTTTAATCATTCAGCCTTGAACCAGTTAAAATGCAACAAAAGATTTTAGCCTGACTTGATAGACAATTAGCCCGAACAATGATTTGATTTCTCTAGTACGCTTCCAGATGGTTGTAGAATTTATTCCAAAGCGGTTCTGGAGCCTTCTTCATGTACTGTTGTTTTCAAAACACTTTTCATCAGTAATCGTTAAACACTAGTGATTTAGAATAAAAAGTATGATAGAATGATTTTTAACAAGTGATGAATGAGAGGAAGAGTAAGCATGTGCGGGTTCGGGGTGATGCCCTAGTAACAACGTCTCAGACACTTTGGCTCTCATCTTCCCTTCTGTTTTTCCAGTCCAACCCTTTCTCATGTATGGAAATGGCAAGAAATTCCTGGAATGTCTGACTTTTTCCTTTCTAAAACTGTTTTTATTTCCACAAAAAGTGAAACAGCTTATTCCTCTAACCGCATGCCTGTGTAATGCTCCAATACTGGCTCTCAGTTCTAACAATGGAAGTGATTTGATGGCGTTTTCTGTTTCTGCTTATCTCACTAGTCTTCAGTACGGAGCTTTCTTTCGGCACCACTTGAAGCATGATGCTGAATCTTTAAATCCTCCCTGCTTTTTGGAGTAATTAATCGTTATGAACCTTGGTGATTGCAGAATGCAGTCTTTTCCCTGACCTCTTCACTTGAAAGTCTTGGCAGCAGGTCTGTGCTTATATTTGAGGGTTCATTTCTGGTCAAAATGTGGCATGTCTTTCGAAGAGCATCTGCCTGGAACTTTCCACTGGCTGCTGTCTGCTGTTCACCAAACCGAGGTAAATTAAAGCAAACCAGGCTGCTGTGTGAGCCCTCACCTTGGATGTGGCTTACAAATGCCGAAAAATCCCCGAGCATCAGTTTTTAACAACTCATTGGGATATGTGGGCCTGATGATGTTGACATGAATTCTTTCTTTAATGTTTGATTTCCTGAGCACTCCCTTCGAGTCCAGCATTTTGGGACCAGTGGTCTGTGCCAAACATGCTGAAGCCGTTAAGCACACTGGCTCTTTTAGCCAAGGGGGTGAGGCGTGATGCTTTTCAAAGAGAAGAGGCCTTTGAAGTTTCTCTCACCAGGAGCTGCCAGGTATGCTGTATCAGCACTTCCAAACCATATTCTCACTCTTATTACTCTGAAGTCTTTGTTGCATATGAGTAGGACTACAAGTACAAACGAAAAGTACAAACACAGAGTTGGAAATCTTATTAATGTAACAGGGGGCTATATTTACAAATAATGGATGTTTTCTGTAGTAATAGCACTATACTTAATTCAAAGCCTTTTTTGTTGCAAGACTATAGATAGATTTGATTATAAAACCGTCATGACTAGCAGCCAATGGAGATGCTCATTAAAGAGACTGAGATTTATTTTGTATGTTTTTACTTTCATTGGTCGTTTTGATATTCACTTTTACCAACAGGTACAAAATTAAACACACCCCACACAAAGTCATAAACACTAAAAATGGTGATTGGACCGCGATGAAATATAATTTAAATTATAAATTTGTGTTCATTGTTGTACAGATAATGTATATGCAGGGTATATATATAAATATAGTGATGATACTATACTATTTAATTGTATCTATTAGAAGTGCTCTGTGCATTAAATAGTAGCTTGGTGAGGGCAGGGAACAGAACAGTTTGATTGCTGTCTATGGGTGAAAGTGTGTGGGGTGTGTTGGTGTTTTTGTAATAGAGGCTACAGCTCTGGGTGGAAAAGCTGCTCCTCAGTCAGTTCGAGTCTTCATTGTCCTGAATCTTTATTGAAATTAGTCTGGATGCAGAACTGAATTAATTGAACAGATGAATATATGAGCTGTGGTTTCATTATTGAATTTGAAAAGCTAGTGTGGGACAGTCATTGTAAATGGCAGTGTTGTAACAAGTCTTTGAAACGTTTCAGTAATTTGAACTCCACTTGGATGAGGTCTAAACTGCATTTGCTCTTGGCTTAGACTGAAATTCATTTCCAGTAAGTTTCTGCGTACCGCTTGCAAACAGTAATAACAGACCGGCTTCAGGATTGTAATGGAATGTCATAATTATTGGATATTACGGTTTCAGAGTCCAACAGAGACAATAATGCGTGTTTGAATTTTCCCCTTTACTTTGGCCTAAATTCTTGTTATCTTTTTTCTTTCTTAAAACCGATTTTAGGCTTTTATTTGGACTGTTTCTTGCTGATGTCACCCCCACTCTAGACCACTAGATTTAGTTATAATGGTCTTTGGGATTTTGCCAACGTTTTCATCTGATAAATTTGAGCCTGAAACTGAAAGCCTAGCTAAAACCCTCAAATATTCCACAATCCTGCATAAAAGGTATGTTATTCCAGCACGTGGGGTGATTCAACTGCACATTATTTAGGCCTAGTACTAACTCAATTTAAATGATACACACACAGTTTCAGAACCACTGGCACCGTTGGTAAAGATATCTAGACAAAGCTGGTACAAATGAAATTCAACCTTGATTTAAATGTATTGGAAATTAAACAAATAGATCTTTAAAATGTATCGACACCCTTAAGCAAGTTTTATATTTACATAAACGTATAGTGGATACTCACACGAAGTGTCTAACCTAAAGTATGTAGACACAAGTGCTTTGTTGGGCTGTCGGCTGAATCGAAAACATGGTGACTCAAAGCTATTAAAATGAATGCACTCAACATGCATGCACACGCAACCCTGACAAGGATAAAGAAGAACAATAATAAAAAACATAAAGATGAAATAAATATTATTAAAGTAAATTGTACCACTCAAATGGAGCAGTGGAATTTTCCCACCAGGGGTGAGAGTCTGAACTCCCCAGTTCAAAACGCAGGGTTGCTGGCAGTCGGCTGGGAGCCACTCTAGCCACTAGGATGCACAAGCCTGTGGTTTCCTCCCACAGTCCAAAGACATGCAGGTGAGGTGAATTGTACAAAATTCTCCTTGACCGTGTTTGATGTAAACTTGTGCTGATGAAATTGTGTAATGAGTAAAAGTTTCCTGTCATGAATGTATCCAAAGTGTAAAACATGATGTAAAAATCCCAATAAAGTATCATAGGTTTTGATTTGAATGTTTTCGTTATCCTTTATAATGGTTTTTGCAGATGCAGGGGGCGCTCTATACAATTCGACCATTTTAATTTGAAAATGGCTTGATTTTTCGTAGAGCTTAAAAATATGTTCATGCAAGTGCAGGCTGTAAATGTTAAGATCATATTAAAGAATTTAATCAAGTTCAGTCCAGATTTGAGCTTTGAAAATGTTTAAGTCCATATAATGTCTTGATAAATGTAATAAACAGGTCAGAATAGAACCACAGAGTGATGTCCGTGTTTGGGTACAAAGCTTTTTATTCATATTTAGTAGACTCACATGGAGGTTTGTTTCAGCTTGTGATAATAAGTTAATGGAGACCAACCGAACAATACATGTAAAAAGCACATAAACAGTTACGAAAGCATCATGTGTGCATTGGTCAAACTACAAGGACACACAGTTTCCCATTTCCACAGTTTAACTATTTAATATTTATATAATGTATTTTGAATAAAATATCTATTCACAAGTACATTTGTATGTGTAGACGATAGTATGTCAGAGGTGCTAAAACATTTAAATAAACAACAAACTCACCAGTCAGTGAAGTTCTATTTACAGATAAAGTCCATAACAGAAAGGAAATAAGGAACTTTTTTATGACAGAGACGTAAAGGTGGAATTGGCTGAACTAGTTGAATAAATCTGATAACGACTGTTCAAGTAGATTCACCCAGATTAACTAGATAACAAACCGGCATGCTCACATGCAGTGTTGTTCATGTTCTCCTCGTGTCAGTCCGGGTGCTCCGGTTTCCTCCCACAGTCCAAAAACATGGAGCCAGGTTAATTGGAGAGATAACATTGTCCACGACTGTGTTTAAGACAAACTTGTAAAAAGATTACCTGTGTGTCTGTCATGAATGTAACAAAAAGTGGAAACCATGACATTAAAACCCTAATAAACAAATTCACAGCGCCATTATTTTGTTTAATGACAAAGAAATGCATAACACCTGCTGCTGAACACTGAGAAGGGGCAGATCGCTATGGACCCGCCTCTTCCAGAGAAATTCTTACTGCTAATTGGTCAGATTTCTTGTCAGTTTTACAGAACCCTTCATGATCACACAGAAAGGACCCGTTCCCCTTCTGAGGAGGAGTTTGCATGTTCTCCCTGTGTCTGCATGGGTTTACGTCAGGTGTTCCTCCCACAGTCCAAAGACATTCAATTGGAGATATAAAATTGTCCATGACTGTGTACAGTGTAACATCTAATTCCCAATAAACAAACATGTACTCTAGATAGAACTCCTTCTGTATCAAATCATTTTTATAATATCCAGTTTAGCATTTTTAGAACGTACTTAAAGATTAGAAACGAAAATCCGTCTCATCCGAACATGCTTTGTTTATCTTAACAGTGACCTTCTGACCTACCAGAATTCCCTGAGTCAGGCACCCCTTCTGGCTAGGAGTTATTAACAATACATGTAATGCAGCATGACCCTCTGTTAGCTGTGTTTTCCTAAGCTGAGCAGAGAAAGAGAGAAGGAAAAAGAAAAATAAACAGGAGGTGGAAATACCCTGAAGCTTCACGTCCTGATGTTAGCCACATTGACCAGCTTGGTGCCTTGAGTTATTACTCCAGGGTCCTGGAATGATGTCATTTCCCTTAGCGGCCTTGCTCTTTAGTGTTGTGGATGAGAAGAGTGTTCAGTGTGGTGTTCTTCATATCGCGTGTTTGCATCCAATAAGCAACTTTCCTGACACCTGCTGAAGCTAAATTTGTGCTTATAAACATTTTTGTATCTTTAGATGGAAATGAAAGGTCAGCTTTACAAAAGGAGCAGTTTGGGGCATTAAATAGTTCCATCTTTTTTTGTCTAAATCTGTCTAAAATTGTATAAAGGTCAAGCATTCGAAAACCAATTATTACAATCCTGTACTTAAATAGCTGCCTACACTAAAAAAAAAACCTCGGAACAATTTGCACGAACTTTTTTTAAAGTAAATTTCACTGCTGAATGATCAATATCAACATTGTCCTTAAGGTTAGGATACCCTGGAAATAAAAGGAAATTGTTGGTAGTAAAACAATTATCTTAAACACGATTTAATCTAAAAGCTACAATATTATATTTACATTATAGAGTGTCAGTGACTTATAGAGAAAACTATCGTGTACACACAAGATCTTTATATATCTGAATGAGAGAAGTTATAGAAACTTATGTTTTCAACAATCATTCCATCTACACAGCCCTCTGGTATCCTGTTGAATTATAATCTTGATATTTATTCATTTGATCTTGCCCCCTAGCGACATAAATCTAAAAACTGTACATTTAATGTACACAATTTCCTACCTGTACTCTTAATATTGTGTAATTCAGTTTGCTAGGTCATGTATTCAGTGTTTACTCGGTGCCCGCACTGGTTTCCTCTGGGTACTCCAAGTTCCTTCCTCTCGTCAATAACAGGCCGGTTGATAAATGAACCACTCTAAAGGGCCTCTGGTTGTAAGTGTTTCTGGATATACTCAGACCCAGAGCAAGCCTGTTCAGTCTGACGTGGTGACTGAAGAGAAATGAATTGATGACGTTTCTGAATATTCCGTCTTAAGTCTTTAAACTTATTCAGCTAAAAGGTGGGGTTGTTTTGTGTGTGTGTGTGTGTGTGTGTGTGTGTGTGTGTGTGTGTGTGTTGTCACCACCACTTACAGATGTGTTACTCTTTCACATTTAACACGGCAGTCTCAGAAACTAGCTGTCTCCTGACGCCAGCCTATTGAAAACACACCCAGCCTACTGCTCATCATGTTCTAAACACATGAAGCTGTTTAAAGGTTTGCTTGGCTAGGCATCGAGCCGGTGATTCTGATGAGACTTGATGTGTGAAGTACAGGCCAGTGCGAGGTTCTGTATACTGGGAAACTTCTGTCTGCCACATATTCACATGTTTCTCTAGTTAATAACATACCAGCATGGGGAAACCTACTGGTAGAGATGTTTAATGGCAGATCGTAGGTCTTTGTTGTTATTTAAATTCCATAGGTCATGTGGGTTTGTGTTTAAAAAAATAATTGTGATGTTTCTGCCAAACTTAATCTGGAATTTCACACTCACCAACCAATTTTGTACATCTACAAAGTCTTGGCATTGGTTGGTTTCTAGTTACTGTCTTAGTTGTTCCATTCATTTTGTCAACCCCCTGCCCCCTTGTGACCTTCGCTAACATTACTGTGCTGAGAATGTTCCACCATGCAAGCGAGGACAATATTCCACCACATTTTCCACTCATGTAAAATTGACAAAATACATTTCTTTCAGTCGCAGGTATTCGTCTGAGGATGATGCTTCCCAGGCTGCCTGTAATCTACCCACAGGAGTGACCCTGCAGCAGAGCTATCAGCCCACATTAGGAAGCTATCAGCTCCAGTTTGCTATCCAGCAGCTCCAACAGCAGCAAATGCAGTCCAAGAAGCTTCTGGACCAGAGCCGCTCACGACATCAAGTCAGTGCTAAAAACCTTTTTACAACAAACATGAGGCGAATTCGGTTTTGTTTTAATACGGACTGTGCTAATGTTACCCATTTATTGTGCTTATTGATTTATTGTGCTAACAGAGCAGATGTATTTCTCAGATTTCATCATTTCTGGGTTCACGTTGTGTCACGGAGTGCAAACGGCTTGTTATTTCTCAAACACTTTATTCTTGATGTAGAGCAAGGGGTCGAACTGCATCTGTAAAGGGCCGGTGGGCTGCTGGTCTTAGTTCCAACCAACCCAGGAGGTCACATGATCAGCTGTCTAACTGAGACCAGCTTATTAAACTGAGGATGGGTTTGACATCCCTGAATTAGCTGGTTTCAGTTATACAGCTGATCATGTGACCTCCTATGGTTGGAATCCACCCCTGATGTAAGCTGCAACAGTGTTTAAAATATCAAGGGAAGTAATATTAGGGGGAAGGGGGGTGGGTCGGGGGGTTCATTGTGCACCGGATTTTCTCTAAATAAAAGCCATCACGTTGGAATCAGCATCCTTGAGTGACCACATATTGATTGGAAAGAATTTTAGGGATTTGTTTAAATGAGTCAAACTGGTATAGTGCTTTTAGAGACAAACCCCAAAGTAGCATCATTATATCAGTATATCCCTACTTTATTAGTGATTATCTTTTATTAGACTAAACTATGAACAGCCTTTTATTTCTGAGATGAGTAAAGCACACTCTTTAGTTTAAAGTGAACTTAAATGAATCATTTATTTAATCGTGCCCTTCATAAATCGATTCTTAACAATTCTTTGTGAATCGGTACATCCCTCACCAAGACTCATTATTTTTGGATGACGGCCACTGTACCAACAGTAGTGTGACTGCATCAAACCCCTCTCAGTGCGATTCTGTGTTGTCGACTAGGTGCCATTTAGAGTGCATAATTGCTGGTACTTGTTTTGAACTGGGGAATTCAGGCCGTCAGGGCTGGTGTGCTAGTGGAAAATCTTTCTGCTCTACCTGGTGCTAGAAAATGCTTAAATAAAAAAAAAATCCTTGTCTGTGTATGATACAGCACTTCCACTGCTCAGTCCATTTCAGGGCTTCAGATATTTCCCTCTGTTCCAAGACGCAGCCATGTTTGTGCGTGGGCTAATACCACAGCTCAGATTTGAACCCAGTTCATAGCAACGGTTGGCCAACAGAATAGATCGGAACACTTTTTTAATGTGTATTTCTCTCCAGTCACATTTAGAATGTTTTTCTTTGATTGTTCTCCAGATGAATATTTGTTACAGAATCACGTCTATTTTTGCGCCGATGATCTAGATAGATGATTTGTTATTCCTTTATTAGCTTTCCTTTGGCTTCATCGTACGCGAGTCCACGACTTAAAAGCTTAAATCAGGATCACATTATTGGTAATCAGAGCTGAATGGCAGAATAGTTCTTAAATACTGCCAGTTTCGAACAGTATAGGGTCTCGATTCAGTGCAAAAATAAACTTTAATTAGTTGGATGAATCAAGCTTTGTAGCAGATGAGTGCTGCTTGGTTTGTGTGTGGTCATCCGTTTGTGTGTTTACGTGTTCAGCACGTATTGCTTAGTGGATGAACTTGGAGAGTCGTGGCAGTATCAGTGAACCAGATTCCTCCTGCTCTTCTTTTAGAGTTTCGTTTTGTCTGTTTGACCAGACGCTTATTCATGAAACCACAGACATTTGGAGTATAGACTCCTCTTTAGGGAAAATAGTGCCGTTCTCTTTATCTGCATGGTTCATTTCTTCCTCTGAACTCCAGCTGATTGGATTATACATGTGCTCTTGATCGAATTTTAAAATGTTGGAGCAATTTTGGTCACTTTAAAAGACCTTTTTAGAACTCGTACCTCCACCCTTAATAATCAGCAGGTTACAAATTTATACTTGCACGCTAGTGTCTACAGAGATGATCTAGCATGTGCATGTTACATCTTCCGTTTAGTGTTCCTCTGCATGGCGATAAACGTTTCTTTTTCGCAAAATGGTAATTTAAATAATTACATTTTTAAAAAACCTACGAAAAGATTAAAACATATATTGACATCCATATATGGGTGGCTCTTAGTTCCTAGGTTCAGTTCCCAGTTGTTTTTTATCGTCTTTGACTTACAAATTTAATTTGTTCTGAAGGGTTGTTCTTAAGTCAAATGTTCATATGTTAAATCTATTTTTAACATATGAATTAATAAAAAACAGGAATTAATCTGTGCCAGACTTCCAAAATGTGTTAAATTCTATTTTTTTCTTGTAAATACTATTAAATATACACCTAAAGCTTTAATTATAAAACTAGAAATTTTAGTAAACAATAATAAACAATAAACATCGAACAGTGTGTGTGCTCTATCATACCCCATCAAACAGTTCTTTCTTTTTCTCACCCCTCTCGGCTGCTTCTTTTCTTCTTTATAGCAGAAAATTTAACACATTTGACTTTACAAATCGAAACAGATAAATTAAAATAAAAAAAAACATAAATAATGAGAACACACCAACACATTTGTCAGAATTTTAGTTTAGAACTTTTCTTTCAGAATCAACATTTTCTGTAAGATAATAAACTACAAAGTACTCACACAACTGTTGGCCATTAATTGCAAACAAGTTTTGATTATTTTGACACACACAAAATAAATTCCCAATAAATACATTTAAGACTACGTTCGCGAAATGAATACACCCTGATGCACTTCTGAGCAAAGCTGAAGTTTAGACTAAAAAATTATATTTAGCAAGAATTCATCTTCAGGGGAGTCTAATTATTCATAGAACGTCCAGCAGACAGGTAACAAGGGCGTCACAAAGAAAACCCCTTCACATTTCATGCTGCCAGTGATGGCACCACATAGAAGAGATATTAGAAAGAAAATTACACAACAAATGTGAAGGATACAAGAAGATAAGCACAGCTTGAATTATCAGTCAGAATGTTGTTCCAAGAGTAATACAGATGTTTAAAAAATATGGAACAGCAACCATCTCACAGAGATGTCCAGGATGTTCATGGATGTTAAAACCTAAACAGGAGAATCTACTGATGAGAAAGGTCGAAGAAAATCGCGGTTTAGTTCAAGAAGCAGGGAGCCAAACTGGGGTGAGGGTTTCCCTCGTCACAATATGGAAAATACTGCAGAAGACGGGCATGCAAGGGTGTCGTCTACGAAGGAAGCCTCTCCTACTCTCCTAAAGCCCAGGCACAAAAAAGCCCATTCAGAATTTGCCAGCACTAGGGATGTAACGGTACACATGAAATTGAAAACAAATGATCATTATTTTATTACTGTCAATATTTATTAGTAGTTAGTATTATTACAATTTTTATTATTGTCATTAGAAGTTCTATTAGTATGTATTATAATAATAAGTTTAATTTATATAGCGCTGTACATCACCTGGATCCATGCATTTGTTTTTATTTTGATCAGAGGCTTAAATAAAAGGAAATAACGGTTTATCAGTGTTCATCACATTATCAGATTTGCCAGCCTTGAGAGATTGTACACAACATCTGTTATCTCAATAACACAGGAAAAATAAGTCATGATCTCATGAAAACAACTCGTTATCTTGACCATGTGATTAAAAAAAAAAGAAAAGAAAAAACAACACATGGTCTTTCCGGACTTCCTTACAAACGAACTCAGTTTGCGGGACAGTGAGTAACAGCTAAGAGTTTATGAGCAGAGTATATTTTTCCAAATGTGTGTTTGTTCTCGTCCATGTTTCGGTATGGGAGTGTTTTTGAAGGAACGTAGCCACGACAAGTTGTGGGCTTGGAAAAATAATGTTTGCATTTGCAAATCCTTTCTCTGCTCATTAAACTTTTGTTCTACACAGTTGAAAACATATGTTACAGGAGATTAAATGACACCAGGATTATCTAGAGTTGAAACCCGTTTCAGTGTGGACCGTGTGTGTCGTTGGGCTGCTCGGGCTGAGTGTTCCGGTGCTGGGTGCAGACTGCTCGGCTCCTGGGCTGACTTGGCCGACGGCCACCTGGCAACATTAGAAAGGTGCCCTTCTCTTGGCCTTGCCTTAACAGAAGCGTACACCAAGACCCTCCAACCTCCAAACTTTAGCCCACTCATTCATCAAAACTCTGCGGTCTCAGAACTTGCTCACTGTCACACTGCTGGACGCTTTGAAGATAAGCATGTGTGCACACACGCTACGTGCAAGCTCGTACATACCGGTATAGGTCTTTGTCTGGCTGAACAAAGCCCCACACGTGCATTAAATAAACTCTGAGATGTACTGTCATTTTACCGAAGCAGCCTGCAGCACTCGAGCACTATCGATTCAAATCCAACATCAAGTGGTACTGGGGAAGAGAATGCATAGCATTACTGATTAAACTGATAAACAGAAGCAGTTCCAGCTCCACCCCCTCCCAAAAAAAAGCCCAATGACCCATCTTGTTTAAACAAGCATGAAATATGGAGAATTCCTGTGTTTTGCTATGTTGATTATGAAGTATTTAAGGCCTGTTATGGTAAGCCATAACATTTCTTTCATGCGTGCGAATGAATGAGCTGGCGTTTGGAATCTGTTCCTGTTTTACTTCATATGACATGAAGGTGAAACGCTTCCTCTAATAAAAGCCCAGGGATATAAACAGTCTTTATTTTAGCTCAGTAATGGTTCACTAATGCACTCATTCATTCAGAATTTTTACAGTTTTATTTTTGTTTTTTACCCCCAGCAGGTTAAATGTGGCGTACATTTTTTGACATGTTTAGCAATATTATAGATTAAACGTTTGACCTCTGTCATTGCCAACAAAGGTTATGCTACAAAAGTATTGAGTTGAACTTTTGTAATTGACCAAATACTTATTTTCAAACATAATTTACAAATAAATTCTTTAAAAATCCTACAATGTGATGTTTTTTCCCTCATTTTTTCTCTCATAGTTGAAGCGTAGCTATGATGATAATTTCAGACCTCTCTCGTGTTTCTAAGTAGGACAACTTGCACAATCAGTGGCTGACTAAATACTTCTTGGGCCCACTGTATGCATTCACATTTTTTATTTGTGTTTTCTAATTTTAAGTCTAATCTTGCTTCTTATTGTGTGTCTCCTTTTTCTAGGCCATGCTGGCTGGACACACGCTCGTGCCTTGTGCCGTACCTGAACGTTCTCTTTCTTCTGGCTCAGTCGGCAGAATCCAATTTAACCAGCAGTCCCAGACTGGCCTGAAGCAGTCCACAAGTCAGAGTTCATTACGCTATGCCAAACCGCACACCCTTACTCAGGGGCAGACCGCCCTGACCCCCAAACCTCCCAGCAGTGTACCCAAAGATACACTCTCACGCAAACCTGCACCTCAGAGGATTCTCAAGTAAGTCTAGAGGATTTATACCAGTAATGTGTGCTGTTGCCTGGTATAACTGAACCCATCATTGTGTCAGTAGTAGTTCTTACATGTGGAAGAAATACATCATGATGTCTGGTAAATTTAACACATTAAGAACTTACTTAGCTAATGGGAAATTGATGGTGTTTAACACTGTACATTGGAAAGAGATGCTGAATTTAAGCTTGTGTGGCTTTAAATGTCAAAAAATAAAAGACTATTCAGCCAGCAAGAACGAAATAAGACTGTCAGCCATTTGGCTGGCTAATGGCAGCCATTTAGTCAAATCTAAAGGTTATATGATGCTGTTCATCATAGCTGTGTAGGGTTAGCATATAATTTTCTGATAGAACATCAAAGACTTTCAATACCAGCCTTAATGGAGGAAATAAAACAAACAAACAAACAAAAAAACAAACTGATAAACTTTCTTAAAAGCACAAGAAATCTAGAATTAATGGGCACTAGAGAAAGAACATTAATAAATAAACTTGCCATGAGAATAACCATTGAGTAAATATGGCGTTAAATAATTACATACAATAAAATCTGCTGCTGCAGCGGTAAAACATCTGCTCAAATAACTTATATCGAGTCTCGGTTCTGCCCTGTCGGCTAGGCTGAGCGGCAAATGAGCAGCGATGGCCTGTTCTTCATATAGGGGCGGGACTACACCGAATGGGGTCTCTCTCTCATAACGAATGCAGTTACGACCTCTGCTGACTGATTGGTGTCTGTACAGAGATGAGGTTTGCATTGATCAGGGTCTGTCTCGTATGCGTTCTCATCAGTGCAGGTGGAAATATGCATACGGCTGCTATACCCATGTGTCCGAGGGGGTGTGGGTGAGCTTTGTTCTCTTTAACCAGAGTGGAAGTTTGCACTGGCGAAGAGAAGCATGATGCTTAAGTCCACAACTACAGCTAATTAGCTCTTACTATATATTTCATAAATATAGAATTACTAGTAGCACATTTTACTTTGTAACTATATTTAACTTAACATGAATTCTTTTTTTGCAAAGTGAAATGTTTGAAATGTATCCTTTTCTACACACAATGGTTTAACATTATGACCACTGAAAGGTGACGTGTTTAACACTGATTATCTCTATCATGGTACCTGTTAGAAGGTGGGATATATTTTGCAACAAGTAAACATTTCTTCCTCAAAGTTGATGTAAGAAGCAGGAAAAATTGGCATGTGTACATACCAGGGTCAAATTGTGATGGCTAGAGTACTGGGTCGGAGCAGCTCATCTGCAGCTCTTGTGTGGGGTGTTCCTGGTTTGCAGTGGTCAGTGTCTTATCAAAATGCTCCAAGGAAGGAACGGTGGTATAAAAGCGTCGGGGCAATGGATGGCCAAGGCTCATCGATGGCCTGTTTTGTCCGATCAAACAGATGAGCTACTGTAGCTCAAATTGTTAAAGTAGGTAATGTTCTGATAGAACCAGGGGGGTTTCGGCATCAAAAGAGGGGCCAGAACAATATTAGGAAAATGGTCATAATCTTACACCCGAGCGGTATATTCAGTATCATTTACAAATATGTATTCTGGTATTTCTTGCCAAGTTCACGGTACAAATTCTCTTCCCCCTAAAGCAGCATGCTTTGTTTATGCATTATGCATATCTGTTTTGAGATAAACCTCTAAACCTTTTTCTCCACTCCACTGCTTCTTATTCTCATCCACCACAAGAATCTTTCGTAATACTTGGTGGAACATGCCCAACATGGATTGTGGTTTTTCTTACAAGCATATAAGTAAGATAAGTACCAAAGGCCATAATTTAACTTTGTGCATCAGTTGGTTTTAATGTTTGTATGTACATGATATTAAAAATGCAATGGTCGGCTAATACAGGAAAAAAAACACAGTTCCAACTCGCCAGAGGGTGAAAAAGCATTAACATTGTGGAAAATGGGGAAGGGTTGGCGAGGTGGCACTTTAAGTAATTTACTTCTACTCCACACCCGTATTAATGCAATGCTTGTAAATTTTATAGCTCTGGAAAATATGGAACTACAGTGTGCACCATTTATAAACAGAGTTTAGTTTATTAAGCAGTACTTCTTAAAGAAGTCATTTTAACCACCAAAAAAATCAGTAATATATGCTACTGTTTCATTCGCTGCTAAAAGGCGTAAAAAAATTTCATCGTAAACAAATCATGTTGCTTTAAGTTGGTGGCAGAGGTGAGGAGAACTTCATGATTTTTTTCCCCAATATGATCATGCTTCTTGGTAAAAAGTGAGGTTGGATGAGATTAGTTGTGGGATTAATCCTGTGGCCTGCTCAGAACACATTTTCATTTAGAACTTTTAGTAGACCTCTTTTATCCCCCTTCTTATCCCAAGTGACTTAAAATTATGATTAAAGTGTCGAAAGTATCTAATCCAGTATGTAACTGCTGATCTGAACGAGGTGGATAAAAATAGCAACCTTAAGTCCAGTTTCATAGTCCAGTATCCTAACTACTGAGCTGTACCAGGGGATTGAACCAGCAACATTTAGTCCAGATTCCAAGTCCACGACCCTACTTATTAACCTAACCCCAAATTATTGTACCCAAAACCCAGCCATTAATATAATTAAATAATTAAAGTGCTACCTTTTACCTCAACCAACATTTTTGGGAGAGACATTTGTACCTGTAGAAATCTGAAATGTTCATCCTGTTTATTTTCACTTTCTTTTTTAATTTTGAATTAAAATGGAATTAAAGTTTAGTGCCTAGCCTAGTGGTTACGGTACGGGACTGATAATCCAAGGGATGCTGGTTCAAACCTCACCACGGCCAGGCGGCTGCCGTTGGGCCCTTGAGCAAGACCCTTAACCCTCATTGCTCAGACTGTATACTGTAACTGTACTGTAAGTCGCTTTGGATAAAGGTGTCGGCTAAATGCTGAAAATGTAAATATTCATTGAATAAAACATGTATTTTCTATATTCTATCTGTGTTTGAACATTATACTTTGATTTTCAGTGTACAAATATTAAAAACAAACCCATTGTTTTACATTAGCTAAAAATATATGCAGTTGCAACACCACTCATAGCAATTGACTTTGAGTTTCAAGGTACCACCGTACTTAACTCGTAGTTATTTCATGTAAACTGATGGACAAAACCACATGCAGCAACAGTAAATTAGGAGGTTGAGAAAGTTATGTTTTAAACTACAAAATTATAATTTATAATGTATAATTTCTTTATTTTTCTACAGATATTTTCATTAGTTAATGCACATACAGACAGACTATAAGCTTTGTAGCGATTCTAGCATGCACAAGTATGTTTGGGAAACATGATTTCCTCTTTTTTTACTTTTTTTTTTGGCTGACAAAAAAGTGGCAGGTGGGGGTTCGGAACCAGGGTCCAAACTGTCATCGGTTTCCCACGCTGCAGTTTGAGTTTAGTGCACATCTGGTCAAACTACACAACAATGGCAAGCCTCAGTGGTAGCCGGCCTGTGTGCTGGAAGCACATGAGCTGCCATGGTGGGCTGCTAACAGTCAGACAGCAAACTCCCTCAGCGCCTATCCAGGCCAGATCCCCCCACCCCCGACTCTCTCACACAGTCTCACACACACACACACACACACACACACACACACACACACACACTCGCTCACATGCACAGATGCTGAAATTAGGAGTCGTGGGACCATTTGTACATTTTAGATTTATGTGAATCAGGGATGTTAATTGTTTGACATTTAAAACAATTAGACATGGTTCTGTACACGATTAGATAGAAATCTGTAAAGCATTTAGATAGTGGATGAATAAATACTGCCTGGTGGGGACTAGAATAAGTGAAGCCTGCAATTGCAATCGGAAATGTTCAACCCCCCCCCCCCCCACCCCCTCTTAACAGCTATTATAGTGATGTATATAAAATTGAATAAATATGTACAAGAAACAGAGATAAATAATCTTTATCAATACATACAAGGAATTTTAAGTAAAATATTTAAATTAAGAGTAAAAGTAAAAACTTAACTCAGTGTAATTGATAGAGACCCAGCAACTTATTCATATTTATTGACAACATGCAAGGTAAGAGAGAATTTTTGACTTCAATTTTAGAAAGACTTCAGAAATCAACATTATTTTTCACCATTAAAACAACAATACTGTCCACTGTATTAGCCTATTTTTATACAAGGTGTCCTGTTACCTCATAGCCAGACCGTCCTAGGTTTGATCCCCATGTGTGGCAGTCTGTGTCCTTTCTGTGTGTGTTCTCCCCTTGTCTGCATTGGTTTACTCCAGGTGCTCCGGTTTCCTCACACAGTCCAAAAACATGGACATGAGGTGAATTGGAGAATCAAAATTATCCACGACCGTGTTGGATATAAACTTGTGTACTGATCAAACCATTTGTCTGTCATGAATGTAACCTAAATTACCAAATGTAACCACAGCATTTGAACTTCCAATTATGCCCGTTGGATGGCGCCCAGCCAACCTGTAGCAGCATTGCGTTTCACCCTGGAGTTCAGAAACTCTGTTCTGGGGTCAGAATCAGACTTTGTTGGCCAAGTATGCTCACACACATAAGGAATGTTTCTTTGGTTATAGAGATGCTCGCAGTGCCCAAAAAAAAGACAATAAGCTCTGTCTTACACATATTCTCTCTCACACACATTCATACCAATAAACATTAGCACATGTAATTTACAGTATAGGTTGAACAGGTAAAATATGTAAATAAGATACATTTTGTCCAGTCCAGTGTATGTTTAGTTGAGGCGTTAAATACATTAAAGAGGTCATTTAAAGGTGCACTACTGTCCCATGGATTAGCAGTCCTATAGTGCTCAATTGTTCGAGTAAATTTAGGGTGCAGTTTTTCTTGCTTGCATCAATCCATATTGCCAAGCAGTTCCACTTTTGATTAAAATCCCACCTTAGAAGTCCAGCCATGAAGTTATAGGTTGTTTGGTGATCCTTTTATGGTTGCGACTAACACGTTTGTTCTAAACTTTATTATATCATATTAGTTCTTTACAGTTACACATGAGCTATTTGGTTTCAGATGACATTGCTAAAGCATTTGGATTTTTTTTTGACTAGTGTCATTAAGAATGTTCAACGTCTTGGTAATCTCTTTACCGATTAGTCTTCTAGTGTGTTGAAATGATCTCCTCTGTCAGTTGTTGTAAAAGATCTTTAAACTTTGTGGCGTTCATGTGGCACATCACAGCTTAAACAAATTAAGGTTGGTAATTTCTTGTCTGAATGACCTAAAGTTGGGTGACAACTTGACTTAACCATTAGGAGATAACAATACATCATTCTTTTCATTGTTTGTTTGCTGTATTGGTCTGTTGCTCTGAGAAATTGATCAGTTAACAAATCTTTTGTCCAGATCTTTAATCCAAAGTGACAAACAATAACTGAAGAGGTGTTCTCTGGTGTCCTACAGTTATATGGTCCTGCAGATCCTTAACCTTTTAAACAGTGGTTCCGTATTCACAGTTCTGAACCACCAGTGTATCTAATTTAATGTTGTGGTTGAGACGGGTGGCTTGTATAAACTGAAAGAGACAACTCTGTGGCAAAAACAAACTGCACAATGTGGGTGAAATTAGATTCAGATTCCTAAACTCTGATGAAAATGTTGTTTGATCAGGACAGCTGCTATTGAGTGGTATGTTGTATGTAGCTGTAAATAAATACTATCTTTGGTTAAAAAAAAAAAGTAATCTTTGAGGTCAGGTAGATGGGGGGGTTAAATCATTCCAAGGATGTGCAGGTCAACAGAGTGAGCGATGATGGTTTAGAGAGTGTTATGATATTTATGGGGATGGTAGGTGCACTGTTTGCTTCTCTGTGTGCTTTCCTGGCCGGTGCAGTGTTTACCCTCAGCCTGTGGAATTCCGGAGCCCCTCACTCTCTTCACAGAGCTGCATTTTTGTGGTCAGCCTGTGTGACATGGAAGAGTGTGGGAAAAACAGAAGCCTGAAGAACAAAAATGGAAACATCAAACTAATAAAAATAAGATGATATGCACAGAGGTGAAAGAGAATGAAACAGGTGAAAGGAGAGGGATTTTAAGAAAAATGTAATAGGATATATTGGATGAGAGAACTATGCTGAGATAGAAGATCAAAATAAAAGATGGTTAGATGCAATCACAGAATGATTATTAAACGGTTTTCTTTTATTTAGCTAGTTTTGTGGTGGTTTAGCGTCTATGCTTCCGTCTTGCATAGTTTCTGTAATGACTGGATTCATTTCCATGGGAACATAACTATAAATGAGCTGAGATGTGCTCTTTAGAGAACTGCCAAGCTTTCAGCCGATTAGATTATTTACAGAGCCAGATGTTTTCCATCATACTAATGAAAATAGACCTTTTTTGGAGACGTAAATTAACAATGTATATCAAATATTGACATATTAGCTACATTGATGTATTTTGGTTTTTAAGGTGGTCTGCAAATGGTCTTGCTGATTTTACTGGTGGCTTAGTGGGTAGCACTGTCGCCTCACAGCAAGAAGGTCCTGGGTTCGATCCCTGGGTGGGGCGATCTCGGT
>JAYDZG010000011.1:17008878-17021497 GCA_034509265.1 Microcambeva bendego
TGTATCATTAAGCATGAGACCTCAGTTATGCAGAGAAAAGTTTATTAAGCATAACTGAAAGGAAGAGCCAGCAGGTTATATGAAGGCTTTTATAGGATGTCAGTTCCCATCTCTCTCACCGTCATCAAATCTGAGTGATCGGACAAGAGGGGAGGAAGGATGGAGACATTATTCTATAAATTATAGTCATGTTTTAAACACACTTGAACTCCATTAGGCTTAAATGTAATGTTAGGCCTTGTCGTCTATCATGTTTCTGAAATTGTCTTCTTACTTTTTCCATATTGTGTGTTCTTCCCCAAAGGAAAACTTCAGCTCCAGCGTTTGTACATATGTGTCACATGTGTCACATATGTGTCATTTTCGAAATATCTTGAACTCATACATTTTTGTCTCGCTGTTAATAGGTCAGTACCATCTACTGAGAATCCATCCAGGACTGGAGCTTTGAGTCGCCAACATGTTGTTTATGGTACCATATGTGGAAAGACAGGTAAAACCACACACACACACACCTGTAATTCAGACTTTTATTTAAACATATGTTTGAGCGGTCATGAAGCTGAAGATCTGAATTGCATGTCAGATCAGTCACCACTGCATCAGTATAAGGAAACCCTCGTCAAACGCTAGATTATTGTAGATTCTGAGCAGGCAGAGGGAACACGCGACTGTAGTAATTGGATGCCCGGTCCTGGCAGCGTACTTTAGAGACGGTGTGCTGAGGCAGGTGGAATCCCCTGCCAACACTAGAGCCAGGCAGCTGGCCATAGTGACCATTCCATCTTTGATGAACTCCTTTTAGCTCAGGCTCGTATTTATATCCAGTGCTATGGCAACAAGACACTTTAAACTTAAACTGACCTCCTTGGCTTGCTTCCCACTTGGCCGGGGTGACTGTGCTCACCACTGATGCTGTTTATATTAAAGGACTGCACATAAAGCAGTAGTACCAAAGATTAATACCACTGCCCAATTTCTTTTCTTTTTTCTTTTCCTGTGTAACACCTGATACAATTCATTATTTGTGACCTATCATTATGTCTGATGTATTGTGTCTTCAAGACCAGGGTGAGGAAACGCTCTCGATATTATAAACGAGTGGTACAAGTTAAATCTGAGGTTTTAGTGGAGAAGACCTGTCGAATCTTACATACATTTTTTCCAGCATATCGGAATCCGGATTGTTGATTTGAGAAGTTTTGGGACTCTGGTAGGAAACCCATGCACACAGGGGGAGAACATGCAAACTCCACACAGAACGGATACAGACGCAAAGGACGTCTGTCATGACAGCATTGATTTCTTGATTTCAGTAACTGGTGCTTTTCTGGAATAAAAAACCAAAACATTATTTTAATGTGTGATTGCTGTTTTTTTCTTCATTATATTTATAAATCCACTTTGCAAGCGCATTATTTGATACATACTGTACATTCATTGATTATTAATTTATAACTACTCCTAGCATACAGATAAACTTTGTGGGTATACAGTTACTGTAAACTTTTACTCTTTCTAGCAAAACGGGGTGGTACGGTAGCACAATGATTAGTACAATCGCCTCACAGCAAGAAGGTCCTGGGTTCTATTCCTGGGTTCTAGTGGTCCTCTCTGTGTGGAGTTTGCATGTTCTTCATGGGTAAATTGGAGAAACAAAATTGTTTATAAATATGTTTAATATAACCTTAAGTCTTTTGAATGAATATCTCGATCTTTTGAATGATATGTCGATCACGATTGTATAAAATTCTTATTTAAAAGGACGAATATTCCATAGCAGTGAATGATTTATAAATAGATTCGCCTGTTAAACATCAGTATTTTTAGAGTCTCTCTGTGCCCCAAAAATAAAGCTTTCGGTGAATTATCCATTTTTAAACATTCTTTCCCTTTGACTTTCTGGAAGTCGTGGCTTTGTGCCTTCTGTACTATGGCTTTTGTGCAACTTGACGTGACTACACACACTCTCCCGTGCTAGTGTTGCACAACTCTTTCCACCTTGGATTCTGAGAATGGTTCTGGAGAAGCTGTTGATTTCATCGCAGAAACAGCGATATTAAATTGTTCAAGCTGTTGCACATCTGTTTGCCTAATCAAGACTGTCCCTGAATGCCATCTATACTGTATGTGTTCTCGTGAAAAGTTTACAATCATTTACAAACCTCAGTTCACAGAATCAAAATATACAAAAATGTTTTGAAAATCTAGCTTAATGTATAATTATATTTAGTTAATTTTTTTTTGGATATTGGTAGCCGGTTGGATAGAGCGTTGGGCTACCACTGGGAGAGTATCACCCAGGGTCCTCTCTGTGTGGAGTTTGCATGTTCTCCTCGTGTCTGCGTGGGTTTGCTCCGGGCCCCCCGGTTTCCTCCCACAGTCACTATGTGCTAGTGAAGTAAATTGGAGATTAAAAAAACATTGTCCATGACTTTGTTTGATATAAATTTGTCAATGTAACCAAGAGTGTGAAACGTCACGTTAAAATACAAATAAATAAAAATACAAATTCTGGCTCTGCAATGCCGCCACTGTTGGGCCCTTGAGCAAGCCCCGTAACCCTGTCTGCTCCAAAGACGTCATTTCACAGCTTCCAAAAAAGCTGGGATGTGTGAAGAAAGAATTTCGCACCTGTAAAGCAATGTAAGCAGAGAATGAAAGCGAGTAGATGGATCAAACCACAGAAGGAACGACACCGTGAGTGCAGCCATGCGTTGTGTTGCTCTGTTGTTTGAGTGAATAAGAGTCCTCTGTGTGATAAGTGACCTGCTCTGATCGAGTATGACAGGAAGTTAATGCTCATCTGTACAGGCAGCATTCTTCGTGATTAGCTGTCAGTTTGTATCTGTTACGCTCTCTTCATCACCCTGCCACTCCCAACTATCTCAACTTCTATCATATTCACACCTCCCGTTTCGCCCTAGCTTGCATTTTTTATTAGCCTTACCATCAGCAGTCACTCATCGATCTTGTGCTTTTATTTGACGTCTTGCTCTGTTTTATCGCCGTTTGCTTATTACAAATTGCCCAGGAGCACAAGAACCTTGATTAGAAAAATGTGTGTCATAGTTTCCGAGTAAATGGCACTTGGTGGCATGGTACAGTAGTCTGGTCTGCTAGTCCACCACTGTAAACACCAAGTTGGGACAGTCCTAAATTGTTTTAGATTTAGGATTTAGAATACACTTGTCCTCCACATTTTAACCCAATCCATGCCGTGAAACACACACGTACACACTAGTAAACACTAGGGGGCAGTGAGCACACGTGCCATAAGCGGTGGGAAGCCCTAGCCACGGTACCCGTGGAGCAGATAGAGGTTAGGTACATTGTTCAAGGGCATGTCAGTCAAGACCTGTCAGCTCTGAGAATCGAACCGGCAATCTTCTGATCAAAAGCCTGGTTCTCTAACCACCAGGCCATGGCTGCCTAGTAGGTGGAGCTCCTGTTAGGGCTCACTACAGCGCATCGTGCTCCGCAATATCGATTTGGCATGGTTTTGAAGTTTTTGACGCAGCCCTCCCTATTTATCCGGGCCTGGGACTGGAACTACGATGTACTGCTTTGTGCATCATGGTGGCTAGGTTGGCATCCAGCCGACCTGTGGTGACACCAAGTTTTGAATCGGGGAGTTCCGACTGTCTGTGCTGGTGTGCTCTACCTGGGCTTACCTTTAACTACATTTTACTTTAATTTAAAGAAATTCTATTTTAAAGCACTGCATATCTTTCTAAAAACACGTTAGTGACTAAGAGTCTGTTCTTACTTATCATACACATGAATGGGCAGGAGGGGGGTGGGGTTGTGGGGCGTGGGATTGTTAACAGGACTGCACGCACATTTAGCGCAAAGTTTAAAGAGCTAGCACTGAGGAAATGAGGACATGTTGTGCTTAGACTGAAATACAGGCCTGAATCCAGTGCGTACTTTCACTGTGTACCCCTAAAATATCTAAATCAAACAAAGAGCCGACCAATTAGACTTTTCTTTCAATCTTCTGCTCGCTTTTGGCAGCGCTGTCCACTACAGTTCCAAACCAGAAACCACACACTGCCCTATTTTCACTATTCTTTGGTATTCAATATTTTCCTCCTGTTCATATGCCATCAACATATTTTTGCTTGCTGTTGTCTGTTTTATCACAATTTATTATGAATCACATGTCCTCATTTTCTCAGTGCTAGGTCTTCAAACTTTGCGCTAAATGTGCGTGCAATTCTGTTAACAATCCCACGCCCCACAACCCACCCCCCTCCTGCCCATTCGTGTGTATAATAAGTAAGAACAGACTCTTAGACAGAAAGATATGCAGTGCTTTAAAATAGAATTTCTTCAGATCAAATAAAATGTAGTTAAAGGTAAGCCCAGGTGGAGCACACCAGCACAGACAGTCGGAACTCCCCGATTCGAAACTTGCCAACCTAGCCACCATGATGCACAAACCGTTACATCATAGTTCCAAGCCCAGGCCCAGATAAATAGGGAGGGCTCTGTCAAAAACTTCAAAACCATGCCAAATCGATATTGCGGAGCACGATGCGCTGTAGTGAGCCCTAACGGGAGCAATCGGAGAGATTCACATTCACTCATTTTGGGAGGAGAAATACTTTAAAATACTTAAAAAAAAAAAGTCTAAATATTTTCCCAATCTCTTTTTTTCCACCCACTTCTTGCTGAGCTTGGAAAAGCTGCTTCCAGGAGTTAGTGGATTGGAAGTTGGGTCTGATGTTTTCGTTCTCCTGTGCCGTAAAGCCCAACGGTGTAAAAGAGCACCAAAATAAACAGTCTGTGCAGAGGGAATGAAAGCGAATACTGTTTGGAAGCACAAACACGGCAGCTCCGACTGCACTTGGGATTTTCTTTCTGCTGTAAGACTGGACCGAAGCCAGGTGATAGACCAGGGAAAGAGGAGGACACAGGAAGGACAGCTGCAAAGTCTTGTCTTACATAAGCACGTTTACCGAGGAATACACGCAACACACAGAAACTTCAATAATAGGACGCTGCATTAGTCACGTCCACTCTTGTGTTAAATCTGTTAGAGGCAAAAAACACATTTCAGTTTGATCAGTGGATCTTCAATACATGCACAGCAGATATGTTTAAAAATGGGTTTGGGGTAGGGTACATTTTATTAAACAACATCTGCAGATACATATTTTAAATGAATCCAACTTTTTTACTTGGGGTTTGTCATAGTGTAGCAGGATTTTAAGATTAGATAATTAATGTGTGATATAATTAAAATGCCTTTTTATCAAGTTTGATCTGGCTAAGTAGGTAGCATTGTCAGCTCACAGTAAGAATGTCCTGGGTTCGATTCCCAGTTTGGGGGGTCCGGGTCCTTTCTGTGTGAAGTTCTACATGTGTATCCATGGGTTTACTCCAGGTGCTCTGGTTTCCTTCCACAATCCAAAAACATTCAAGCGAGGTGAATTGCATTAAAAACATTTTCCACGACTGTGTTTGACATAAAATTGTGCAACGAATAACCGTTTCCTGTCATGAATGTAAAAAAAGTATAAAACATGATGCTTCAATCCCAATCACACAAACAAAACAAATTAACTGGTCTTTGGAATCACAGAGTCAATTATTCAAAGTTACATCTGGATTTGGGCAGGTATTCCACATTTTTCACGGCAAAGCTTTCAGTTCTTCAGATTTGGCTGGTGAAGATTCATGAACTGCTTCTTCTGGTCTGTTCAAACATGTTTGATTGGGAATCTGAGCTAGGCCACACAAGGACATTTAGAGACTTTCCTCAAAGCCACTCCAGTGTTGTTTTAGCTGTACGCTTTGGTCATTAAATGTGTGTTGAAAGGTGAAAGTTGGATTTCCAACCCATCAGACCAGAGAATATTTTCTTCTCAGTGTTCATTTGCCGTTCACCGAACTCCCAATGAGCCGTCATATACCTTTAACTCAACGGTGGCTTTTCCCCATAAAGATCTGATTTATAGACCGCTTCAGAGATGGTTACCATCTCAACACATGACTTTATGAGCTATTTTACTTTATGAGCGACAGTTGGGTTCTTTCTTAGTCCCCTGACCAAGAACTTTCTGATTCTCATATACCCAATTAATCCAAATGGCAAAGTCTAAAATGGAAGAAGTTTGGCACAACCTGTTTGGCACAATGTTTCTAAAATTAAAGAAACTGTGGTCCTGTGAACATCCCAAGCCTTAGCTGTTCAGTCTCTGCCTCTTGCCACAGCTTTGCAGAGCCACAGACAGTTCCTTTGACTTGCATTTTGTATGGTTCAAATAGGTGGACCTGGTGGACCCGGTGTAGCTTAATCATTTTATCTCTAAAAACTTTTGGAAGCTCTATCACTTTCAGCATGGTTGCCTGTGAGATAGTTCCACAATAAATATTGAATAAGAACATGTGCTGCATAAATATCTGAATATTTATTTCAGAAGCAGTGGCTCTGTATAAAACATCATACATTTGGAATCTCTTTGGTCGTGTCTGAGAGAATTTATAGTCCGGATTTAGCGCCATCTGATTTCCACCTTTTAGCTTCCTCAAAGAAGCTTTAAGGAGAAGAAGATTTTCATATGATAATATGAAAGCAGATCGGTGTCCACACACTCAACCAAAAGTATTTGCCAATGGCATTAAAATGGTACAATGCTAAGGAAAATGCATCACAAAGGAAGGAAACTGTGTGGAAAGGTGTAAGTCATTCATTTTTACTTTCCTAGTCCTCATAGGCAGAAGTAAATTAAATGTAATTATTTGATTTGACACTTGATTTGAAAAATACACTGTTTATCAATTCTTACTGTAATAAACTATTTTTTACATAACTAAAATGTCTCCTATTCTCATATTTCTTTCTTTTTAGGTCAGTCTGTGTATAGCAAATTATTCCAGACTCCTGGGACGAATACCAGATGACTTGGAGAGCTGCTTCGGTGACTCCTGCAGGTGTTTGGTCTTCTTCTTGGCACCATTTTTGTAAAAAGAAAACAGACTGATTTCACCAGGTTTTACCTATTACAGTACAAAGGTCCCTCGTCTGCCTCACCCCTGCTTTTTTTAAGCTGTGCAGTTAGCATTTGTATTTTCTGTCCAAGTTGGTCTGTTTTTACTGTTATCCAGCTCTATCTCCTGAACTAGACGAGAATCATACCTTCCCTTGCAGTCGGGGAACAGCTGACATATGCCTCTACCCTCGAGACGGCGTCTGACATCAAACCCAACTTATTTATTTTCTTGGAGAGTGCAACAGGATAGCTGCAGTGTAAGAAATCCCTGGCTTTGACACCAGCGCAGATCCGTTCCATTCCCCAAGACTTTCCGGTGGCCTTTGCTTCCTCTCATTCGACGTCCTGCTGCAGTTGTCCTGCCCAGTTCTCACATCACAACTGCTGCCGAAGGAGGACCGGTAATGGACTGGCAACCACAGCTGCTACCTGGGCTCTCCCCAGCCATTAAAATATGCTTCTAATATTAAATATTTATTAGATCAATATCTGTTTGGCAGTGAATGTTTTCACATTTAACTACCCTATCCAATCCCATCCTAAATATTTTATCATAATAAGGATGTATGTACCAGATCAATCTCCCTTATGGCCACTTTAGAAGGTGTGAAGTCACAGGACAAGATCACCAGACAATAGGAGGCACAGTTCCAGGGTTACCAAGGTAATACAAAGTTAACTTTAGTGGTGCATTTGTTATTCATTGCAAATATTAAGAATATTTAAAATATTTCACTTTCACAGTATCATATTGTACACAACACATTTCCAAAAGTACTTAGTAACTCTCCGTTCTTAAGTTCAGGTACTTCTGCCTGCAATGCAGAGACAATTCAGTGTCTCTGATTAACCTGGCTGCATGTTTTTGGACTGTTTGAGGAAACTGCAGCTCCTGTAAGAAACCCACACAGACACGGGGAGAATCTGGCCTGGGGATCGAACCCAAAACTCTATTGCTACTTAATGTGCCATCCAAAATACTGATGTGTTCTGTGTTACTAGCACAGCTGATTCATTATTGTGAGTTTCCTGCAGAAGAACATTTCCACCAGAGGTCATCAAAACATCAGAACTTTTGTCCACAAGCTTTTATCCAAGTAATACAAGTACTAGAGGTCCATGTTATTGCAGCAGGTTAAGACCCTGTCTGACCTTCCCTAATGGCTAATTGTGTTAGTTTGGATGCCTGGCCAGGTTGGTAGCTCTGCTGAGATTAAATCGTTGTGAGTTCAGACACTCCAGTCGTGAACTAGCATGTCTGACCACTCTGCTACTCGACCACTCAGACACTACATTCTGATTATTCCAATAATTTTCCCTTTTTTGTTTTAGGGAATAATATTTTATACCTGAATAGTCCAAGTTTATATTTGTGTTTATATTTGAATGTGGCTGAGCAGTCGGCATAGTACAGTGTTCAGTCTCGTTAATGTTTTCCATGTTTAATCTGAAAAAGATGACATGGTATTTAGGGGTGTGTTCGAAAACCTTGTGCGCTCTCTACATAAACAGTGTTTTACCTCATCCTAGGTGTGCTCCTGATGAGAAAGCTGTTAGAACTTCTAGATTAGTAAAATACTCCCTAGTCAGGTATCTTTAAATGTCACTGTAGACTGAGGGTTCATCCGATGCTTCTTTAGAGGCGAAGGCAATCTCAATATTCAGTGCAGAACAAAATCTCTCACAAAAACTATATGTTAACAGTTACTTTAAAATGTTAATTATTAATTCTATCATTTGTGTATATGTGTGTCATTTATTTGCAAATTCGGGCTTATCGATGGCAATTGAACCGTTTGCTGTACATCGAGGGAGACAATATCTGACATGTTAGCATGGTGTGCCTCTTCATCCCATTAGTTTGAAAGGCATGATGCTAACTGTGTTAGCTTAGTAAGCGAACCCCGATATTATTGCTGTCTATGTAGCGCATTGGTATAAATTGACTCGTAAGTTGATGACTTTTTAGGATTCTCTCTACTGAGGCAGCCACCTATGTAGGCATTAAAAGAGTGAGGCAGCTCACTAGGTTTTCAAACACACCTGATAATTCACGGTTTCTATTGTTTTGTTGTCATACTGTACAACAAATGCACATCAAAATCTAATATGTATTTTATTTTCTCAGGGTTTTACATATTTAAAGAATCTTTTTCGTGTATTTCAGTACACAATCAAACTAATATTGAATCATTCATCATTCCAGCATCAATGAATAGATTTATTTGCTTATTTGTTCATTTAATAAGCTATAGTTTTAATTAGAATAGTTTTTTCATCTTTTATATAAAAAATGGATTGTGTGTTCTACTTGAATTGTATCAGGAGGATGTACTTGTTTACGGAACCATGCAGTCTTCATCATAAGTAAATTCATTATGATTATGCCAATACTTTTGTCATTGCTCACAATTAAAATGACTAAATACTAAAGAATTCTTTTTTTTTTCATCTTGTAGCTAATATTTTCCTCCCTCTGTAGGCTCTTTATTCTCTGTTTACAGACAACTGTCCCATGAGGCACCAGAACATCTGTAATGCTTGGCATGGATTTTCCAAGCCTGAGGACTTGAAGAGATGCTCATTAAACTATTCACTTTTTTATCCTGTACAAGACTACTCTAATCTAGATACAAATGTTTCATCATTGATCATCACTCTAAATAATCTACGTAGTTCTGATATGTGGTTACCTTTTTATTCTAAGAGGAAATGTAGCCCAAACTAGGTCATGCTCCTAACAAATATTCACTTAATTGCTAAAGAAATAAGTTTATAATCATTATAGACTTCTATAAGTATCCTAGAATTAAAGATCAAATACTTCCTGTTATAGTACAGGTGCTGGTCCTACAATTAGAATATCGTGAAAAAGTTAATTTATTTCAGTAATTCCATTCAAAAAGTGAAACTTGTATATTATATTCATTCATTACACACATATTGATATATTTCAAATGTTTATTTCTTTTATTAAGATAATTAATTAATAATATAACTGACAACTAATGAAAATCCCAAATTCAGTATCTCAGAAACTCAGAATATTACCCAAGAAGATTTTTTAGAAATGTTTGCCAACTGAAAAGTAAGAGCATGAAAAGTATGAGCATGTACAGCACTCAGTATTTAGTTGGGGCTCTTTTGGCCTGGATTACAGCAGCAATGCGGTGTGGCATGGAGTCGATCGGTCTGTGGCACTGCTCAGGTGTTATGAGAGTCCAGGTTGCTCTGATAGTGGACTTCAGCTCTTCTGAATTATTGGCTTCTAATTTGAAGTTAACGAATTTTGGATTTGCATTAGTTGTCAGTTCTTATCATCAAAATTAAGAAATAAACATTTGAAATATATCAAAAGGGTGAGAAGGTGTGAGCACCAATACAGCAAAATACCCACCTCGGCTGCTATCAGGGATTCTCCAGCAGTCTAAATTCAATAGAAAAAAATGCTGCTGCATGAAATCTGAGAAACTGGTGACTATGAAAGATGAAAACGATTACATGAAGTAATGCTACAGTCGGTCGAGCTTTACTGAAGAATATTACTCATCATAAACAGATCTCATAAACAGATCCCGGTAGACCCCAGTGTTCAGTCTTGGGCGGATGCTCGAAAAAGTTTTAGCAGAAATGCTCCAAATTCAGTCTACTTTTTCAAGTCTACTTTAATTAAAAAAGTGTTTTTCCTTTTATCAGGGGTAATAGCAAAAAAAACATGTACAGTTTATGATTCAGGTTCACTTAGTGTCATACGTTATTTTACATCATTGATTTTCATCATTTAAGCCTGATCATGAAATTATTCTCTAAGCTCGGATTCCGCTGTTTAACAAGTAAACAAAACATTTTAGAGCTTAACTATTCCAGCATGTTTATCATAATTTACACCACTGGTGACATTTACTCTGTTGGCTGTAAGCCTATTTTGTGGCCCAACAGTGTTGGACACTGCAAACCACAGCACAACAAAAACCAACAAAACCTGCAGGACCATCAGTCATACAATGTCTTAACCGCTTTGTTGTTTAACTCCAGCGGGCTTCATCAATCCTCCTTTGTGTGCTGAATCGCCGCTGCTGAGTCACTACATAAATCCGCTCCTGCATGAATCACTAAAACGGCATCGATTTGTCATCACTCAGCTGGTCTAGAAATGCCCAAGATGTGTGTGGTGGAAAAGCAACAGGTGTAAGAGGTACAAAGAACAGAAAAAAGGGAAGAAAATACAAGTTCAAACGGTTTATGTAGAGGTCCAAGGGATTTTCATTTGATGGCAAAGCCCCATTAACTAAACTGGTTGGTGATGTAGCGTTTGGAAACATTATGCTCCAGGGTCTCAGTGGGGGAAAAAAAGGGATGCACAGAGGTACATATAAGTTCAGTCCGGGCCCCTCTGACTCCCTGATTCATGCTGTGAGTTTTCAGGGGCTGCCATTCACGTCTGGGATCTCAGCTGCACTTGCAGGATTTAACAATCATGTTGGAAAGCTGTTCCACTTTAGGTGTTCGTCCCACGTAGTAGAGGATGGTGAGAGGCTCGAGGTCCTGAGGCACACAGCAGGGTGAAGCTGATGCTTCTGGGTTCAGAGTGTTGTACAGGCCCAGCAACTACAGAGAGAACAAAGTGAGTCATCCTTCGCCTCTGTTCTGGTGTATGAACTAACTTGCTCTTGTCACTGCAGACTGGCCTCTGGATTATTAATATTTAAAAGTAGCTTAATAGCAAGCTAGTTTAACACACATTGCTTCAGCATACTCATTTAGTGTATATTGTTTTTAAAATAGCTGTAGAAATCTTTAATTGTGGTCTTGGCTTGAAAAATGAAAATGTATACATTTTTTGAATACAAGGTTAAGTTTGTGGAACTGTTGTTACCGTGAGCAGAGGCTAGCTAATCACGGAGGCAGATTAGTTCAGTGATTAGAGAAACAATATTACTATTGGCCTACATGAACAATGATTGGCCTGTTGTTAATATGGGCTGGGGGTATTAAGCCTGAGAGGGACCTCATCACAGCTGATGCCAATATGGCCACTACTGGCTGATTGATGGCACCTGCACATAGGCAAGGATAAGTGTGCTGATCAGAGTACACAGAGCTGATCCATCTACAGTTACTGGAAAAAATAAAAGACTCTCGTTTTGTAATTTATGAGTGTGTGTTGGATCGAAATGAGCAGTGATGTTTTATTATATAGACTAGAATAAGAATTATAATAGAATAAAACAATACTACTCGTTTTGGTTATTGATTTACAGTAAACACTGTTGTAATCTGGAAACCATGGCTGTGTCAAGTTTTTAAGTGTGTTTTCACACTTGATTCGATGCGTAAATCAATAATGCATGTTGTTATTTTAAAAGTTACTTTTATAGTCAGACCAAATGATAGAACATGTAATTTAAATGTACAAGCAGTCAGTGAAACTAACACATATGGAGAATTCCCATAAATATTTGATTTAATGAATGTTAGTTCTGTTAAGCTTACAATTCCTTCTTTTTTGTAGTTCAATTAATATTTGTTTTGAACTGTTGAGTAAAGAATTGTGTTGAAAAAAATGTCAGTGTTTTTGTTTAGTTGTATCAGACTAGAGAAGGCTAAAAAGACTTTTC
>JAYDZG010000011.1:17026831-17039553 GCA_034509265.1 Microcambeva bendego
GTCTTTGGACTGTGGGAGGAAACCGGAGTACCCGGAGGAAACCCACACGGACACGGGAAGAACATGCAAACTCCACATATATATAATTTTTAACTTTGTCTATATCTCTGTTTTCTTTCCATTCAGCTGCCTGCTCATCCAATTTGTCCCTGATATAAAATGATTATTATCACTTTGGAAGGCATTTTCCTCAGTGTACCATTTTAATTCCATCAGCTTGGGTGTCAAGGTGGTTTAGTGGGTAGCACTGTCGCCTCAAAGCAAGAAGGTCCTTGGTCCGATGCCGAGGTGGGATGGTCCGGGTGCTCTCTGTGTGGAGTTTGCACGTTCTCCCTGTGTCTGTGTGGGTTTATTCCGGGTGCTCCGGTTTCCTCCCACAGTCCAAAAACATGCAGTCAGGTTAATCTGTTCCAGATAAATACAAATGCGATTTGACAAGTTTGGTGTGAAGAAACCCTCAACCCTACTGCATTCTGGGATGTTTTTTGCAACATCGACCACAAGCTGAATAATATATTGAACGGCAGTGAATGACTACACAATGAGGCACAAATTCCCACCGATGCAACACCTGAGATGAGTGGAGCCTGTTACAGTCACCATGAAGAGCCAGCTTCAGATTATTTCTCCTGGTTTGGGGATGAGATGTCCGACGTAGTCATGGACTGGCGTCAAATGTGAAAAATAATAAAGGCTGTTCTGCTTTACTGGAACCAACAGCTCAGGTTCTGGCTGTAGTTTTACAATATCTAACTTTGACTATATCTCTGTTTTCTTTCCATTCAGCTGCCTGCTCATCCAATTTATCCCTGATAGAAAAAGCAGCTAAGGTCTCAGGAGAGGCGTCACCAGTGGACACGGACGCCCATCTTTAATTTGGGGCCAATAGTCTGAGCGCCCGTGGCATCGGCGCATTCCTTGCTGTGAAGATTGTTGATGGAGTAAGTGAGCCTTTCCAACCACCCCCCCTTCCAAGACCTTGGAGCCCCAATACTAAGTGAGATTCCAGATACGAGCGCTTTCCCATGATCGAGCTTCGCCTTTCTTTGAGAATTATCTGCAACTATAACTGAGAGCCATATGTGTTGGATGAAACTTCAGAAGGATCTGATGTTATCCCAGATAGAGTAAATGCTGGAGTAAAGCAGATACGAGGTGACAGAAAGCATTACTGAAGATCCGGAGAGGAACGGAGTTAATCAGTACCAAATTTCCTCTAATAGAAAGCAAGCTGTGCTACTAATAATGAAACCTTCTACTGTATAAACTGATCATTATTGATCTTATTAATGACGCCTGCTTGAAACAAAACGTCACAGTATATTTTTTGTCACAAGCAGTCTTACCTAAACTAACTGATTTTCTTTCGGCTGCTCCGTGAGGCCTCGCCACACTGGACCGTGATTCGCATTACTGATATGGACACCGGATGTCCTTCCTGACACGACCATCCCTATTTATCTGGGCTTGAGATCAACACTATCATGCACTAGTTTATACGTCCTAGTGGCTAGCTACCTATAGGACAGTTTAGTGTCTCCAATTAACCTGACTGCATGTTTTTGGATTGTAAGGAGGAGCTTCTGGAGTAAAACCCACGCAGACATCAGGAGAACATGCAAACTCCACACAGAAAGGACCTGGACGGCCCCACCTGGCGATCGAACACAGGGCCTTCCTGCTGTGAGTCAACAGTACTACCCACTGTGCCTCCCTAAGCCTTACCCAAACCCAAACCTAAAAACCTGGAGGGCAGAAAATAACGCTGCCACTGGACTGTAGAGCGTTTATGAACCTCACTGGAAATCTGATACACAAATCTGGCTTTTACACGCATATGCATTCGATTTCGAACCCAGCTTTTGCAGATATAACAGTGTCAGCTCTACTGTGAAGGCTTTCCACAAGGTGGTTATGAGAATTTTTAACCATTCTTCATATGTCAGACACTAATGACACACGCCTGGCTTGCAGTCTTCACTCTAATTTATCCCAACGGTGTTCTATCAGGTTGAGGTCAGGACTCCAGAGAACACATCTACACTGCTCGAGCCCAGTGGTGGCGTGCTTTACACCACTACATCGGACTCTTTGCTTTTGCTGAAGGCCACATGAAGTTCTCAGGTCTGTAGCGATTGACTGCAAAAAGTTGTCGACCTCCGTTTCTTACACTCTTTATTTAATCTTGAGAGGAAGACTGATGCTTGGATGGATATGTTATTAAGTTAGCACCCCTCTCAACATTTAGACAGTTCTGCCTTTGCCCTCAGGTATAGCCAAACATGGCTATACAAAGGAAAAGCTGAGATACCTTTGAAGGTACCACATATAAGTTTCAATTTTGTTATTCCAGATGTGTCTTTTAATGAAGTTATTCTTTGTTTGTCTGCCTCAATAACAAGTCCGACCTGAAAACAGATAAATGTGAGTGATCTTTGATCTCACCTTTGAATCTGACCTCCAGCACTTCGTTTTTGTTCTCGATGATGTCCCCGTTCGGGTTGAAAGTGTGACAGGGACAATGCACGCTGATCTCCAGGCCAAGGTTTGTCTCTATAAAACATGGATACAAATCAGAAGACATTTACTAGGGACTTTAATTTCTACTGTGCACTCTTAAATCACATTAATATGACCACCAGCAAATAACCAGAGTAACAAAAGTGTGGCAACGGACAGTAATAGACGGGGTGGGATTGGCACAATAAGCTCCTGGTAGGTTGCCACATGTATCCGGAGCCATGCTGACTGCAGTGCATCCCACATCTGCTGAACGATTGAGGTGGTCCCACAGATGCTTAATGGGGTTCGAGTTTGGGGTATTCCTGGTAGTACTTGGAAATCTTGGTCATCCTCTTTGAACCAGTGCCGGACATTTCTTGCCCTGTGACATGTGACATTGTTTTGCTGAAGATCCCGTGTATGGGTGTACGTGATCAGCAAGGATGGGCTTTTTCCCAAATCGGTTGAGAGAGCCAGCTCATCAAGTCAGCTCACGAAACGTTGCTCCTTCGTGAATGAAACACTGCAGCCATTGAAAGCAGAAATCGGTCATAATAATCTGTGTACCGTGTATTTTATTTCATTATATAATTTATGGTATGTTATTTGTTTTTAAGAATACAGCTGAGAATGATTAAATATGGAAATATGGAACTTTTGGAACATACACAATGTTATGTTAAACTTTGACCTCATTCTTTTAGTACTGTGCACTGTCATCTTTTTTAATATCCAAATTGTGACTTTTGATTTCCTGAAGCTTGATTTAATTTTTCAGTTTTTCCCGACTTATGCTCTCTTGTTACCAACCAGCACATTCATTTTCTAAACAGTTGTGTTTATTAAAGGTTTCCAGATTCTCATGTTTTTATATCAACAATACAGCGTGGGTGGTTTGTGTGTTTTTCCAACCTTAGTCTCTTAAACCTTGTTATGTGTTGTGTCTTGCAGGTGAAGTGCTTAGACACAGAAATATGTGGCAACAAAACTGTAGCATTCGCTGCACCAGATGTAGTTCGGACTGCAACAGACTGACAGGGAATAAATGAGCGTTTAAGTATGACTAAACCTTTATTCATTTTTATTCAAAAAGCGTTGTGGTGGGTCCTGGTTTCAATCCAGGTTCCTGTGTGGTGTTTGCATGTTCTCCCTTTGTCTGCATGGCTTTCCTCCGGGTGCTCTGGTTTCCTCCCACAGTCCACACACATGCAAGTGAGGTAAACTGGAGATCCAAAATTGTCCATGACTGTGTTTGACATTGAAGACTTGAGAGGAGTATTTAATTGTCCCGTCGTGAATGTAACAAAGGTGAGTAAAACATGAAACTAAAATCCTTATAAATAAATTGATACTCAACACTAGGTCACGTGTTGATAGAAAAATGGAGAGAATGTATTATAGGAATGTAACAACAAATTCACATGAGTAATGATTCCAATTGTGTTCCATGTATAATGAATCGATATTTAAACAGTGAAGAGGACTGGCGCTCTTCACTTTGGATAGCTGACATTGCTACATGGTTGCCAGGTTCAAAATTTTCCTGCCAATTTTTGGTATGAATAATGACAGTATTTGCATTATTCATTTACTTGTTTTAAAGATTTGTTTTAAAATTTCATTTCATTTTGGTTTTACAAGGAAAATGTGCAGCTTTGTTTTGTTTCGTTTATACCTACCACAGAAATAAAATGGTACTCATCATTTAGATAAACAAAAGATCATCACAAATACAGTATTTTGGTTTTTTAAAGATAAATAATAAAAATGAAACTTTCTCGTAATTTATTGTCAATTTCATTTTATTTTATCGGGCGAAAAAAGCCATTGTGAATCACATCACATTGTGGGTAGAGCAAACCATTACATCCCTAATGATGTACTTTATTAAAAATCTGACATCTCTGATTTTTTCAATTGAAATTGTTTCCTGATGCATGGCAGCTACCAAAATGTGAAGATAAAACCTGATTCCTGTAAAAGACTCACGAGATCGTGTCATTTTTATCTAAAGAAGGATTTTGGATGGTTCCAAGCCTACAGAAAAACCATTTTGTTCTCCTCCAAGTGGGTTCAGCTTTCCTTTATTTAAATTGATAGACTGACTCAAATGTCTGAAACTCATCAGATATTTCATCTTATCTTGTGTAAGAACTCTTTTGGACTCACCGCGGTGTGTAAGCCACTCTCTGACGGTCTCGGTGACATCAAATGAGACCCACTCAGACGTTCCTTTGGTCAAGACGTTCTTCCCACCAATGTAACGCTGTTTTGCAATGTGCTCGTCAGGCTTAAGGATCTGAAAACGCAGAGAAGTGAAATCTTGAGTTAGCGTGGTAAATAGCTTAGTGATGGTTTGTGCAGATCAGGGGAGACTTTACCTTTAGCTCATCCTAGTCCTAAGCCAAATTGTTTCTGACATGGTGTTTATGGTTGTTTTATCAGCTAAATAAAACATGATTGTCAGAGTAAGCACCAGTGTCATATGGTAAAATACACTTCCCAAGCACACTCCTATTCACACAAGCTCCAGACGTTAGCTTGGCCAGCACTGTCTGGACCGAACACTGAAGGATGCCCAGGGCCAAAGCATTCTGCTTCATGGAAAAAGTGACTCCGAGTATGAGAGCTATCCTTATATTACATGTTAATGCCTGCACCTAGCCATTTGACCACTTTGAAATAAACTACGTCTCGGAGATTTAGACAGCAGATCTACAACTGAGCGAAACTATATGAAATGCTATATATATATTTGTTAAACCATACCATTTTAGATCATTATGGATACCTTAAAGTATCAGTTCTAAAGCCCAAAACCAATCAAATCTAACCATTCAAACTTCCTGATAACATCCCTGTATTCCCTTGACTTATGAATAAACTGAATGGTTGTTCTTAAGTCAAAATGTGAATCTGTATCAGACCTTGCACCCCCTTACCTAACTTTATAATGTCTTATATTCTTGTTTTTGTATATCTTTCTTAAATCCTAATTTATAGATTACTGTAATCATTAATAATTACATTTTCTCAAACATTATGCATCCTCTGCACTTCTCTGGGGCCATTTTGATGCTGAATTTTACAAAATGTAAATAAAACCCTCAAAAAACCACTATCGGCATGGGGTGTGTTGAAAAGCTAGGGAGCTGCCTTGCTGTTTTACAGCCTACATCAGGAGTTATTAAAGTAGATACGATTGAATAGGCCATTGCCGTATAAGGTGGTCATTCACCCTCTTACTACACTAACATAGTTGCCATTAAAACCATGGAGGTTACAAAATCATGTCAGATAACTTGTATCCAAACGGTTATTTTGTCACAGCCGAGCCTGAATTTGCAAATAATAATTAGTTTAATTCCATTCTTTGCCCCGCAATGCTGCCTATGTAGTTTGTTTGTACGTTGAAAACTGTTCATAAGTAAGGATCTATAGTACTGATACTATAATACTTTAACCTAAAGTAGGAGCTGAATTAAGGGTGGGGGTCCGTGCAGCCCACTCTATGTCAGGAAGGCGGACATGTGGGGGCGAGGATTTTGCTTTGCACCACTTCTTTTCCCAGTGGCTGACTCTGGCCCCATCTTCTACTGGAAACCATCAGCAAACCTGTCAGTGAAGTGCAGCTCTGCAAAGCCGGAGATGAACGTCTATCTGGCAGGAAACGCAGGAACCTGATTACAGCTCCCCGTTTCTCATAGGAGATGAGATTAATGATAAAACTGACCGAGAATCCCCCCTCCCATCATTTATACTATATATCCATATCTATATACATGTAGTAGATGTGTATATATTCAAAATGCTACTACATATAATTGATCTCAAAAAATTCCCATCCTCAGTCATGTATAATGTTACAGAAGTCTGGCTGGAACATTACTAAAACGCAAGCTTGAGTCCGCTGTCTCAGAATACTTCCTTTGTTCAGCTGAACTGTGCAGTACACTCCTGTGTAATCCATTTAGAGCCTGGAATAGAGATCAGCACCTCCAAAAACTGGAGAAGTAAAAGTCAGGGGATTTGGTACAGATTCAACAATCTTTCTTGGTCCCACATTTTTAGATCCATGATCATATATAATGTGCTTCGAAACTGTTAACGTGGGGGTAAACCAAAATTGTAATATAAAAAAAAAACTTTCAGGATGAGACTTTGTGCCATTTAGAGCACTTTCATTTTGGCTTACAAGTGTTTCAGTATATCCAGGTGTCAGTAATTTTATTTAAGAAATACTAATCTTCCTATTTTTTTTCACATGAAGTGAATATAGAAAATGTGATGTAGAAAATAAGACATTTTTGACTAATCTGTTCAATTCAAGAGAAAACAAAATTAAATCTTTTAGTGAGGAAAAACATGCCCACCCTTATTAAATGAACAAATTCAAAGTCACTTCAGAATCACTTTACATCATTCATTGCAGTTTTTATTGTGAAGTTTCTCCATCTACATAAACTCTACCCATTTACATGCTTGTGGACACTGAATGTGACACAACTGCTCCAAAAGATTCATTTAACTGGTGTTTTGATACTGCAGTGAAACCTGCCATTGTTGTTCAGGTAGATACTGAATGTACCCATGTAGACCCCATGCTGCGAACTAACCAACAGTCAAGGGTGGAAGTTTGTAATTGTAAAAAATGACTTTTATAAAATAATTGATCGATTTTATTTTTGATAAGGTCCCTTTAAAATGAATATTAGCCTGAATACAAAAAAATCAATATATTTTATATCTCAAAAACATATTTTATAAACTTCTGTTACACTTATCTGGACTTGTTTACATGAGAGATAATGTATTATTTCAAACAAACAATTTATTATTTCGATATGTTAAAACTAATTATCATGGGTGTCCAGAATTGTGTGAGTGAATCAGTGAAGATTATTTAAACTGATTTTACATCTCCAGCTGAGATCTCAGATTAAGTCAAATATTTGGTTTCACTTTCTTCTAATGTGGGTTTTGTTAGGATTTAGCTTGTGATGCCTTTAGTTCTTATTTGGCTTAGGTAAGTAGTAATGTGCTACATTTTCTGTAATACTGTTTTTTATAATAATAATTTGTTAATAAAAGATGGATCGTGTGTGATTGTACCTGTGAGACAAAAACACATTTTATATGCAGGTACTTTGTTTTCTATGCCAGTTGTGCTTTATAGGCTATAAAATTGTAACTGATATGTATTATAGCTAACCATTGTAAAATCATTTTATAGCTTACCATTATAGTCAAGGTAGTATAGATAAACACACATCTTGCACGGCCGTCCAAAAAATAGAAAACATATTAAGGATGAGATACACAGTGGTCAGGGTTCTATACAAAATGTTTTTTTCTATTAATTAAAAAAAAATAGAAATTTGATATAAGTAATTATTAATATAACACACTTCAACTCTTATTGTTAATTTGATTGTAAGTTTTCAAGTTATAAAAGTTTCTTCACAAGGGGTGAACTGTGCACTGTAGCGTTTCAACCATTTCATTTAGACCATTTAAAAAGTGTAAAATTTAACTCGCTTTGTCACTAGTTGGCTGGGTGCCACCCGAGCCACTAGGATATGCACAAACCAGTGCATTGCTGTGCCTGGCACAGGGAAAGGCATCCTCTGCCAGGTTACCACTGTTGGGCCCTTGAGCAAACCCTTAAAACTCACTTGCTTACACAGTGTACTGTAACTTGCTTTGGAAAAAAAAGTATCAGCTAAATGCTGAAAATGTAAAAATGTAGGACTTGAACTGAAAGCCTTACGATCACTAGACCAGTACCTTAACCTCTGAGCAACCACTGCCCTGAAAAACAAGTAGTACACATACCTGGTACAGCTCAATGCGCTGTTCGTTCCTGTTGGCACTGGAGTTTGGCACCCGGAGTGCACGGAATTCTGCCCGGAACAGGTTGGTGGAATTCTTCTCCATGGATGAGACGTTGAAGCGGAATACTTTAGATGTGATGCCTTTAGGACATGAAGTGAGGTCATCTGCAAGCAAGAAAGCAAAGGTCAATCCCGGCAAGGCCTTTTAATGGAGTATCAGTACTCAGATTTTATTTTCATTCCCCATCTCCACTTTTTCAGATGTGAATGAAAATGATTACTGGCTTGGAGAGATCGCGGGGCCAGTGCAGTGTCCCATCTGTTTGTGTTTTACAGAGGAAGAGTTAGCAACAAGTTGAAGTCATGAAATGAAAACCAAATGTCCTGAGGATGCTTAAACCAAGCACAGCAAGCTGGGGGATTGCCGTCACAACTTCCTCCCATCTGCTCTGCCACAGAACAGGTGCCTCAGAGCCCGTGGGGACTTGGGGATTTTTTTTGGAAGAGGAAACGACGGTCATCTGCATGGTGTGATAACTGTTCCAGTAGTGTATCCACCCAAATACACTTCGATCACTGCTTTGTGTGAAACTATAGCAGTAGTAAAACATGCTACCAGGCATAACATTATGACTGACCTCTGAAGTGAAGTAATTAACACTGATTATCTCATCATCAAGGCACCTGTTAGTGAGTAGGATATATTAGGCAGCTAGTGAACATTATATCCTCTAGTTGATATTAGAGACAAGAAAAATTGTTCTCACTCATCAACTTCGCTGCACCTTCTATGTCTGTGTGAGTTTCCTCTATGTTCTCCGGTTTCCTCCCTACAGTCTAAAGACATGCCAGTGAGGTGAATTGGAGATACAACATTTTCCATGACTGTGTTTGAAATAAACTTGTGAACTGATGAATCTACCATGTCTGTCATGAATGTAATGACGTTTAAATTAAAACTTAAAACTAACAAATAAACAAAAAAACATTGAATTTCCTTTGGGAAATATAACCAAACCCATTTTAAACATGAGACAGGTCTGGACAGCAGGCAGGCTAGTTAACACACACACACACACACTCAGTTGTAGCACATGCAGATTGTACTGCTGAAATAATCATGTAATTCCTATTGAATATTGTTCTTCTTGAACGTATTCATAATTCTCTCACAAAGTTTGGAGCAAAGTGAGAGTAAAGACTTTGGTGGATCCTCCTTTATACCCACCATGGTACCCTGAAGAATTCCTTTGCTTATTGTGGAATGTTTCAAAATGGTGTAACCTGAATGTTCTGTGTAACGTCTGTTTGATGTTTGGTTACTGTTTCGCTGTATCGATCCTTCATTAGTTTCTAGTGCATTAATAACATATTAAACATTTTCTGTTTCATGCCTCTGTTTGAAAGGTCTGTGGACTTGTCCTTTCTTGAGGCCATACCTCAACCATTACATTACAATACATTTTAAACTCCTACAATTAAAAAAAAAATGGTCAGTGAACATGCTGTAGCCTAAAGGTGGAGGTTCTGGATTGGTAATCAGAAGCTTCCTGGGTCAAGCCATGTTACTGCTAGTATGCAAGACCCTTAACCCTCAATTGCTTGGGCAATATACTTTCACAGTACTTAAGCCGCTTTGGATAAAAATTCTGCTAAATGCTGAAAATGTGAATGCGAAGCTTCTAGGCATGTACTGGCCTATCGTACTGCTGCAGAATTAAATCCAAATGATCCTGGTTTGGATTAAAAAAGATCAGTTTAGGCCAACTGTTTTACAGTACCTTGCTTGGACCCCTTAAACACTTCAGTTTAGCCATGATTTGTAAATGCTAAGTAAAGAAACTATCTGAATTCTGATTAACTCAATGTCAGAATGCTACTAAGCATTAATGTTCTGAGAAAACATGAAGCACACGATAACATGTCAAAAATGTCTGCGAATGTACTACCCTAAACTTTTGCTGAGGAGATTGTAATTCCGGTTACACTGTAAGATATTTACAATAACATTTTACATCTAGTTTAAGTAGAACACAAATCTGCTGAAACTCGCCTAGAGCCCATTTTTAAAGAAATGAAGCAACAACTATTGGATTGCCATTGAACCACATTATACTTAATTAGCACATTCAATTAAAATGTGGGCCAGCATTAGCCTAGTGGTTAGGGTACAAGACTAGTAATCCAAAGGATGCCGGTTCAAGCCCCACCCTTGAGCAAGGTCCTTAAACCTCATTGCTCAGACTGTTTACTGTAATTGAAGTCACTTTGGATAAAGGAGTCTGCTAAATGCTGACAACGTAAATGTACTAACTGCCTCAATGTAAAATGCCACATGCATTTGTCTCTAACACTTGTATCTCTACACAAATAAATGATCACCTGTTGCTCTCTAGGATAAAAGCAGGATCAAACTTATTATTGCTTTAAACTTTATTAACTATGTCACTACCTATTAAGTAATTATTCACCATACAGTGTATAAAAACAGTGGAATTGAATTGTACTACATGTTCTCCATGTGGCTGTGTGGGTGCTTGGGTCTCCTCCCACAGTCCAAAAACATGCAGGCACTGTCCTATAGGTACCTAGCCACTAAGATGTATAAACCAGTGCATTATATAGTACCGGTCCTAGGCCCGGATAAATAGGGAGGGTTGGGGAAAAAACTATGATAAATGGTGTGGATCGCAAGCTGCTGTGGCAAGGAGAGTGGGAACAACAAAAGAAATAAAAAAACAGAAAAGAATTGTACTATGGTAAGAAAATGTGTACCCAGAAAAGCACTTGTTGTTCAGTACACGATTATTTGCTAAATGCAGTAAATATAAATATAGTAGGCTTCATAGTGTTGGGGTAAAAGAAAAAAAACGTTTTCTTGATTCACTTTTTGTCAGCCCCCAAAATGTTTTGCAAAAGGCTTTAACTGAAAACAAAACTTACTTGTATTCTACTCATAGAAGTGTCCTGGTTGAGCATTTGTCTTTTTTTAAGTGGCCTTCCATTTTCCTGGACACTAATGGGAATCGATTTGCTTTTACATGAATTGTCTGAGTGCTCAGCTTTGAACAAAACAAGCACAGAGTTGAATTGATAAGCTAAATGAAAACAGTGCTTTACAGCCAGGTCTCCACTTTACGGATAATTGTATTTGGACTCTTGATGATATTAACATAGAGTGACATCTAAGTGCTCTTTCTAGTTTTTCTGAGAAGGCTCCTGACAAGAATTTGTGTCCATCTAGTCAAATAAGTGTTTGCAGGGCTGGTCAAGAAAACCTCACCTGATGTTCCAGTTCTTTTTTTTAAATGTTTAGTGAGGCTGAGGTCAGGGCTTGTGCAGACCACTGAAGTTTCATTAAATCAAGCTTTTCTTTACGTCTTTATGGAGCTTGTATTGTGCCCTTTGACTCTGGCATGGTCAAACAGGCCTTCCCTAAACTGTTCCACTTAGATATGTTTGTGCAGCACAGCATGTTCAGTATTGCCACCCGGAATGTTAGTTATGTGCCAGCTACAAATGTTCACTTGTTTTTTTTTATGAAGCTTTAATACATTTGTATCCTTTGGGTGGCACGGTCGGTAGCACTGTTGGCTCACAGAAAGAAGGTCCTGGGTTTAATCCTCTGCATGGGTTTCCTCCGGGTGCTCCGGTTTCCTCCCACAGTCCATAAACAATTGAATTATTTGATGAGAACTTTCCACAAGCCTCCATGTTACTTAGTTTGTGCTGTTGTTTTTTTCTTTGCTGCCTTTTCTGTAGTCCTCTGTCCTAGGTAGAATATCTCAGAGTGAGAGCAGATTTGAATTTCTAATCAAGTCTTTAGTTTCCTGATGGGTGACCTCATTTTCCCCCACTGTAACAGTTCAAGGTGGATTTCACATTATGCTATTTTGCCAAGATTTTAGTCAGTAGATAATTTGTTCCCTTGCTGTTGGATTGTTGGCATAATTAGTAAAGAGCAATGTGAATTAAATCAGCTACTGTTTTGTATTTTGTATTAAATTTGAGTCCCTTGCTTTATGCTAATCAGAGATGCAATGTTTCCCAATCCTGTCCCAAAAACACAGACTGTGAAGAGGAAATGAACAGTGGAGAGAATGCCAGGTTACGAAGGGCCTAACACTCACAGATCAAGGCTACTGTAAGCAGTTTTGATTATGGTATTGATAAGGTCAGCTAATTGGCTAAAGCAGTGATTCACAACCTGCTGCAGATGCAAAGCAAAATACATCAAAATATGTTTCAAGAGCAGCCATGAATCCTAAAAAAGACTATTCATTTTTTATAATTTAAACCCAAAATATGCTGCCAAAAACATTTCAGTAGCAATTGGAGTGTTTTGTGCCCACCCACTGTCACTCTGTCCAGTAGAATCGATTAAGG
>JAYDZG010000011.1:17070491-17081588 GCA_034509265.1 Microcambeva bendego
GGCAGTTTGACCATGTCTTTTGCTTTACCTTACATGAGTCGTAATCCAGACCAGGACTGTTTATTGCACTTTTTTTTAATTGATAATTGCTTCCGGCTAGATTTGGAGCCAATATTTTATCATGACAAACCATGGCTTAACCTGTAGTTCTGTATCCATCAACAAATTATTCATTGAATTCATGTTTTTAATTATTAAACATTTTTGTAATCCTGAACCCATATATCGATATCCATCTCAAAAGCATACCATTGCTTCAAATCAGTCCCATCCAAGGAAGTAAAGCTCAAGAGCTTTAGGGGTCGCCACAGCTTTTGGCATAGTTTGACATAGTTTTTAATGCCAAACACCCTTCCTGACAACCCTCCCTATTTATCCAGGCTACAGACCGGCACTACCACTATGCCATAGGCTGTTACATTACTAGTGAACATTAGAGGGCAGTGAGCACATGTTCCCAGAGCGGTGGGCAGCCCTAGCCACGGCACCTGGGGAGTAGTTAGAGGTTAGGTGCCTTGCTCAAGGGCATTTCAGTTGTGAACTGTCGGCTCTGGGAATCAAACCGGCAACCTTCTGATCACAAACCCAGTTCTCTGACCACCATGGCATGGCATCCTCAATACAAAAAATACATCTTATTTTTTAAGATATTTTACTAGTGAGGATATTTAGGCATCTTGGATTTCTAACCGCTTACTTCTGCAGAGCGAATGCACTAGGTTTTCAAACACACAGTTATTTAAACACCTAACGAGTTCAGGTACTGTTAACTTACATCAATACATTCACTGTATAGCCAAATATATGTGGCCATGTCAGCATACGATTTCATTTAAAATCTCCCCGTGTTAATCTTTGCCCATGTAGTCAAAAAGCATTGCAAAGCCAGACATTTCATTTTAATGTGTCAGTTAATCCCAAATAAGTTTAAATGGGTTAAGGTTAGAGCTATTTGCAGGTCACTGGAGTTTTTCCACATCAAACTCATCAAACCGTGTCTTTATGGGCCTCACTTTGTGCTCAGGTGCACAGTCACGCTGGATCAGAACGATCTTTTAGCAATTAGGAGAGTTTATACACGTTTGGTGGTTAAATAATCATGCCTACTTTTCTGAGGGACGTTTGAAGGCAGTTCTGTAGGGCCGTGATAAAGGGTTCTGTATACTACCCCACTAGAGGGCAATAAACACTAAGAGATGCCGTTTGGGTTCGTGTTGGCTCTGGTTATTAGTATCAGCACTGATTTATTTTATCCTTGCAGAGTTTCAAGCAAAAGACTCATATCTGACCACACCGCTTCTGTAATGGAAATAAACCTTTAATCTTGGTCAAGCTGTGTAGGTTATGTTTAAATGGTGTATTGAGATGATATTGTGTAAATGCTATATAGGTGTACAGGTGGTGCAGTGGTAAATTACACTGTCCTTCTACCACTGGGATACAGGTTTGGATCCCCAATGGTACTATTGTCCGGACATGATTGCCCATATCTGAGAGGCAGCTGAGACCCAGAGATGGATTAGTGTCCTGTCCGGGGTACATCGGGCCCAGTGATCCTGGGAAAGCCGAGCCAATGATGGCTCTGACCAGGGATACGCAGTGAATCATGAAAATATTATTTTAGACATAATTTAAACGTTTTTTTTATTTAGTCCACACTTATAGCTTGAGTTTCTATTGTCTGGTTTATGTACACAATATTATTATTATGATTATTCTTATTATTTTCACTTTTTCATTATGTGTTTTAAAGATCTGGAAGAAGACAAGGTGCAGAGGAGGTTGAGGAGTAAGTTTAATGTCTTTTTTTAATCCGTTTATTTTTTCATTATGTTCCATTGTAAATAAAGTAAAAAAAAAAAAACGGGAGAGTAGTAATAAGTTTGTTTATGCTCGCTACTATAAGAAGGACATTATCATTGCTTGGAAATTGTCCTTGGTTGCAACTAATCCCAGTGTTTCACGAACAATCACTTAGCATGATTAAAATACATCATAGCGCAGTTCTTATCACTTTAGCGGGGTTGGGGTCTCTGCTGTTTTTTTTAAAATTATTATTTCTAAAATTTAATACTACAGGTAAAACCAACATCAGGAATAAATAGCTTGATTTTATTTCACTGATTCCTAACCCTTCCCCCATGCTAGTTTGGGTGCTTATTTTATTGTAATGAATGATTTCATAGCCTTTGCTGTAACACCTGTTGTTGTTGCTTGTGTGCAGCCGGCGGCTGAGGCCCCAGACCCCCGAGGGCTCGGATGATGAGGGCGGTAAGTACCCCTGCGGTTCTGTTAGTGACACTGATCATCAGTGTTGGCAAATTCTGATTCTGTCAGTCTCCACACTGACCATCACTCACTAAATGTGATGTCGGAAAAGAGACAACGAAGGAAAAAAAATAGCAGATGGTGGCTTAATTAATTTATTATAATAAAATCAACTTCACACTGTGGTCTGAAATTTCAAACGATTTCATAAACTGGCTAGACCCGCCCTGCGCCTTTGATTTGTATTCATTCCACAGTATACACGCAACTAATATTAACCAACACACACATTTTCAATTATTACAGGTCACTCGTCCCAGAGCTTCATCGTTTAGACCTAGACTTGTCTAGCTAACTACCTCTATCTAAAGAGGTAGTTAGAGAATTCTCCATGCCCGTAACCCCTCGGGCCATGGGCGGTGCAGCAGCGCTCATGCATGCACTGGCTCACACCAGTCCCTGCCCAGAGTGTCTTTCCACCGGGCACATGACTCTCACGCACCCTGGAGCCCCAAGGTCCACCACACAAATAATGTCAGAACTTTCAGCAAAGCATAGCCTGGAATAATTGTTCCATTTTTCCACCAAGCAGCAGGGGAAATAAGGGCTGAAATTGCCGAAAGCAAAAAGGAGGAGTGAAAAGCATAGCCACTGGTTACCTACGTTGGGAAAACCTCATTGGTGCAGCGCTAATGTTGGAATAATTAAAATATACTGAATAAACGAGCCATCGTAGTCGAAGTAAAACTAGTTGGTTTTATTAGATCTAGTATTGTTATTTTCTTTGTCAATATTTGTTGATGATCACTTTATACATATTCATATCCAACAAAGGGGGGAGAGAACACACTGTCCAGCAAACGTTGTTGCTCGGGTGGTTGCATATTTTGTTCCTATGTAGTTAGTATAGTCGTTTTCAAAAGCAGTTAGCATTAGATGAAGTCAAACGGGAAGAAAATTGCTGCAGTATATGAATGTTTTTACATTTAACTACTATTTACTTTGTGTTTTCACATAATTAAAAGAATGGGTCGCACTGTCACAACAGAAAGAAGGTCCTGGGTTCGATTCTCAGGTGGGGTTCTGTCTCAACATACTTGTTAACAAAAATCATGATTTAACAACCATGCAACATTGTAGTTTTCAAACCTGGACCCCTTAGATTCCTGTTCTTAAATGGGATTTTAGTGAATCGAACGTGTCAATTCACCGTAAGACTTTGTGCAGCGTATTCTGAGATACTTTTCCACCCACCACGATTGTTAAGTGTTAATTAAGTTTCCTTCCTGTCATCTTGGACTAATTTGGCCATTCTCCTCTAATCTCTCTTATTAACGAAGTGTTTCTTTTGACAGAACTGCCACTAACTGGATGATTTTTGTTTTTCCACACTATTCTCCTGTACTCTGTTGAGACTGCTTGGCAAGAAAATCCCAGGAAATTAGCATTTTTGATGTTCTTAAACCAGGCTGTCTGGCACCACCAACCACGCTACAGTCAAAGTCAGTCAGGTCACATCTCCCTCCGTTCTGATGTTTGACATGAACACAAACTGCTCTCGACTTGCATGATTCAATCAAATCTGTTTTGCTGATTCAATAGAAAAAGAGAACATGTGAAATTACATGTATCAGGACTTTTGAACATGTCGTGCACATGTTACGTTTCATATTTACCAAAATCACTAATTGGGAATGAAAATCTGCTGTGAAGTTTGTAAGTGGTGGGACGTTGTTAGTGTTAGGAACCCCGCTCGGTTACTTCTAACCGGAACTGAATCGTATAAAAAGGTTCTCCTAAGAGACACGACAGACATTACTCTAATCAAGACAGAAATATTAATAGTTAAGTGCTCCGTTTCTGGTTCTGTATATATTCCACTCCCCCTTCGGCGCTTGGGTTTCACACATGAGGCTAATTCACTTCTGCACTGGTGTGGCTAATCGGTCTATTACCAATGCTACTTAAATGTCGATTGAACACTTCACCCACTTAGTCCGGGCTTTTCCCGCCCAGCAGACTCGGCGACCAATTTGGTTCGCTGTCGGCACTGCTAATTCTGCCTGCTTGATGGCGCCCAGCCGACGGTTAGCCGGTATGTCAACTGGGGTGTTCAGAATCTCAGCGCCGGTGTGCTGAATAAATATCCCCTTCTTCACTTGGGCGGCAGTTTAACGTTTGCCGCACTTCATGACCCAACCGTTCTTATTTTGTCTGGGTTTGGACCGGCACTGATAAGTGCAAAGACCAATACCTCCTTAGATATTGCAAAATATGTCTGTGTGACTCAACCTGTCAATATCACTGGTAAAATTCTCAGTGCTGGTGTGCTTGGATGTCTGAGCGCTGCACCACTTGAGTGCACACATTTTACATAGTTACACAGCATAAAGTCAGTCATTGATGCAACGTTCATGAAAACTGGGTTAGCATATCAAACTTGTGAATAAATTCTCACCTGTTAAACATTCTGACTCAGTGGGTTTCACTTCAAAAAAGAAAAACTGCCCAAGTCATTCAAAATTCTTGCTTGATATGAGACCTCAGCTGCTCAACAGGCCATGGTCTCCATAGTCTGATTTTTCCTTATGGATCAGAAGACCTGGAGACAGACCTGGACTGCAAGTAGGCCAAACATATTCATATTCTATCATTCTATACAATTCTTTTTGCCCTATACTTGTTTGTGTGTGTGGCAGGGATCTTATTCTAAGTGTGATTTTATTTACAAACTACAGTGACGTCGGTAGTTTCTGTAGAATTAATAAATCTGTAAAATATGCTATCACACTATCACTGGAATTTTGAATATATATTAAATCTCAGCTCTGGTATTTGGCTGGGCTGGGCGTGTATATGGGCTAACGTAGCCGAACTACGTTTGGCTGTTGTTTATCCAGGTAGTGAGCTGGATCGGAATCTCACAACTGATGCAATTACAACCTCTGCTGGCTGATTAATGGTGCCTGCACAGAGAATAGAAATAACACTGATCAGGGTGCACCTCTCTCTGCTTTGAATGGGAACGTCCCTCATGCAGGTTAAAAAATGCATTAGAGTACTGCTCACGTGTCAGAGGGGTGGTGTCGGTTCATTCTCCTCAATCAGGGACAGGGGTTAGCACCAGTAGTGTGGAAGCATAACGCAGTTGGGGGACATTAGATGCACTAAAATAAGTGGAGAAAACTTTGAAAATAAACATAACATGGAATTGGCCAAATGTCCATATTTTAACTCTTTTTAGTTTTCAATCTAAACTAATGTACAAAATTCACATCTATAGACCAACAAAAGCAATTCTAAGTTTTGTAAGTTCTTGGGTTATTGTATTTCTTTGAAACTAATTTGAAATTCTATTATGGTCTGGTGAGGTGCAGCCATGCTTTTTGATAGAGTCGTCATAGTAGCTTGTATTCCGTGACCCCTACGTCTCTCTTGACCCCTCATAATAGGCTGCATTGGAACCTAATTTAAAAACGTTGTTTTGCTTTGGCCACTTAATCATGATGTTTGCATACACAAAGCTAAAGTCTTCCATGTTTCACATTGAACTCTCATAGAATAGTGTTGATAGTGCATTATTCACCGAGATGGGGGGGTATGGAGGGGGGATAAAAACAAGCCTGGAATCTATTTGCGAAGAGCCGGACGTAGAGGCTTTTTGATGTCACCGCGCTAAGACCATTAAATTTGATTGGGGGTCCGGGGGGGATGGATTCTGCTGAATGCACTGCTTTGGAAATGAGAGGACAAAGTGTCACCCAGGCCCTCATGAATATGAAGAAGCACTCGGCGCGCGCCCGCATTTATTTGGGTATCAGAAACACAGATGAATCTTGTCAGTGACTAAACGAGGCTGGCATTTTTAATTAGATTTAATTATAAATAAGAGAAACGCAAGAAGGTATCAATGGAGCCATGAGAGGGCTTGTTATCAGTGTCAGGTTGATGAAATTTAACATGAGTTGTCGTGCCTTGTTGCTGTGACGAAGCCTGTACAGTTAGAAATTCCCTCGAGAGAGTCCTGACAGTTTAAAGGTATTCAGAGACAAATCTCTAACCAGATACATTCATTTTTATAGCAGAGACCGCATTTATCAACCGTATTTTCTGTCTGATATCATAAAGCTTTAATAATTATGTTTTTTAATTATTTTTATTCTCTAAGGATGCAGACTCCAATTTATCTGTTCGTTTTTCAAAACCTATTCAGTATCTGAGCTGTACTTATGAGAATGATTTTGTGTACACAGACATGATCTGAATAGTGACGATGAGGAGTTTGGTATGTTTTTTAACTCCTAAGTGACTCCAGGTGTGAGTGAGATATTGAAAGGGTAAGTGTGTCATGCACAGCGATGGTTTGGTGTCCGATAAGATATGGCCGATAAAACAAATCTCGGACACCATTTACAAGATCTTTTATTATATTTGTATTTATTTGTTCTATTTATTTAGTGTAGGGCTTCTCCATGTAAGTACTTTGTAATACAATAATAACCAAATTATTAACAGCAACCAAATAATAATTAATAAATTAGTAATACTAATAATACAAACTTAATAACTGTGCCTATTATTTTTCATATTATTATTATTATTATTATTATTATTATTATTATTATTATTATACTTAATAAACATGAAGTTATTGATAACTGTACATATTATTATTGTACTTAATAGAAGTCATATACAAATTATTAATAACTTTGCATTTCATTATTATTAATACTAATAATAACATTCACATATTTTTAACTGTCTGTTATATTATAATTATACCTGATAAAAGTCAAACAAACTATGAATAATTGTAACGAATCCTTCTGTGAATTTCTTTTAATTCTTGGATAGTTGGTGGTTTTCTTTCATGTCAAAATCCCCATTTATGCTGTATATTTATAATGTATATCTGCATTTATATTGTACTCCTTTACCACAGACACGGCCTCATCGCACGAGACGAACCAGTTTCTCTTTTAAAATTACAAACTCATATTCACTTTTCCAAGTTTAATTTAATTCCCTAATAAACAAACAAACAAAATAATTTAATTTCCTTTGTTCTGTTCCAACTGTCTTGTACATTTTGGGATTGTAAATATTTCTCAACTGTCTGAGTTAGTTTTGTTATTAAACTTTGGGACTCTTATTAAGGTTCCATGTTCAATGCAAATAAAAAAATCACATTTTTAAAGCTTCCGGCTTTTAATGAATATTTAATTCATATCTAAATTGTACCAAATCTGCTGCTCCTGCTTATGACTCACCCAACACTTCCCACACCCCAACGTCCACACACTAACACTGGCTGGCTTCAGCAAAAGTCCATCCAAAAAGGGAGGGGTAGCTGTGAAAGTTTGCCCTGTCCTTCTTTGGGAGCAACGCCATGCTCTGTCCTGTTGAGTTTGCCAATTAAAGCGGGTTCCCACTGTTCTGAGCGGCGGGCAGGCAGCTCCTGGCTCTGCGGCTCCTGCCAGGGCACGCCGTGACTTCCGACCCCACACAGATGGGCACACCTGGAGCCTAGCCCAGGCCACAGGTCACCCATTGCAGCCTGAAGGGTCCTTAGGGTAGCCACCTGTGACAAGGCCCAAATGCCGGGGTAGTGGGGGGTAAGGTGGGGTGCGTAAGCGGTGGGGGTGAGGGTACGAAGTAAGAAGCGGGAAGCACTTTTCAGGGAGCCCATGGCCAGTGCCCTGCCTCGCAGCGGGAAGAGATACCGCCTCGCTCACTGAATATTCATGCCCGCCTGGTCGCTGTGACAGGGGGCAGCGAGGAAGAGAATGTTTGTGAGAGAGAGGGGTAGAGAGATGGAGGGTGAGGAGGAACAGTAGAGGGAGGTTGGGAATCAAATGCCAATTCACACGCAACATAAACAAAAACTACCAGAGGAGACAGACAGCATCTGTGAAGACTTGTGATTCGGGGGATGTGAGAGATGTTGCAGCTTTCAGTACCAGCCAGGTGTAGTGAGCAGCATATGGTTCTGTTGTTCCAAGGTTTTAGTGGTTTTTATTATTATTTTTTTTATAAAAAAGTTTGTTCATAAATAGTTATGGTCAGCAACTTTTCAGATCTCATCCCCCCCCCATTGGTCTCTTATCAACCTATGTGATATCCTAGGGTGTGTTCGAAAACCTAATGCAGCCTCCATTTTACATCTCCCATTAAGTAGGCTGTTTGACTGGCACTACAATACACCACCTTCTCCATCCTGGAATCTATGTACCCATAGGACAATTCAGTATCTCTAATTGTGCCGCCGATTTAATATCCTCCCTACTGAGGTATCGTAAAATATAAACTGTATATTCCGACTGAGCGTCAAATGCATCCTTATTGGATAAGACAATCTCAACATTCAGTATGACAACTTCTCTCCCAAAATATAAATATTGGTCAATGTGAGTAGTTTTGACAGGATAATAGATTATTCTTGATGTTTAATTTGTTTAAAGGTTTACAAGTGTGTTTCATTTGCAGCTTTGTGCTTGTCAGTCAAGCATTTTTTGGTACACAGAGGGAGACTTTATCTGACATTTTAGCACATCGTGCCACCTCGTCTCATTGGTTTGGATGGCATAATGCTAACTGTGAAACCTGATAATCTTCATGTTCGAATAAGCTGACTTATAAGGCGATGACTTATCAGAACCCTCACTTCTTAGATAACTGCCTATGTAGACAGTAAGACAACAAGGCAGCTCCCTAGGTTTTCGAACACATGCTTAGTGTCCGTTTCTGTTAAAAAATATATTACAATGCACTGTCACCAATGCAATGTGTGTGCACAGGATGTTACTAATGCTGTGTTTGTGGTTTTTTTAGACATACCTGTGATCCCAGATCTGGACGAGGTACAGGAAGAGGACCTCACTATGCAAGTGGCTGCACCTCCAAGGTAACCACTTTTGCTTTAAAATGCAATGCACAATCGAACACAACTGTGATTGCAAATTTAACAGGTTTTAGTCAGTCTGCTGCTGGGGAACCTTAGTGGTGCCCAAGAAGGAGGGGATTGACTGACTCCCTCTAATGTGTAAATTACACGTATCCCCTCTATTAATCTCATTTAAAGGAAAAAATACAAATTACAATAAACATTACATGTACATTTTCAGCATTTATATATATATATATATATACTTTCCCAATTATGCCGGATGTGGTAATTGGGTTCACTGAAGTCACTGAAATATGCATAACACGTGCTTTGATGCATCTTTAACTTAAACCATGCTAAATGCACAGTTGAACAATCATGCTGGACAAGGACAGACCTTCCTCATTTTCATTCTCATTAGCAATGAGCAATTCACATTATTTTTCTTCATATATGATGTTAAACATGTGGATGTTTTTGTGCCTTTTTTATTTAAATGTATATTAAATGGTTTACAGTTTAAACACAACATTACTTAAATAGGAGCATTTTGTTTATTTTACAGTAAATTAAATAATAGGCATCATTTATTACTATCTCTGACACCAGGACCTCATGCACTGATAAACATCAAAACAGATTTATATAGAATTGTGGTGTTACCATAGTGTTGATCCTGATAACACTGATACTTGATCAGGAGTAAGGGTCAGTCTCAGTGGTCCAGCTCCAGATTATGGGTTACCGTTGGCTCTCTGTGTATGTCGCTTTAGAGATTATATCCAAACTGAACTCATCATGAGGGCAATGTAGCGTGTAATGTGACTTAAGTAGGACTGGCATGCACTGCAAGTCTCTGGCTACGTTTACAGACTCTCTTTCCTTTTAATTCACAAATTGGAGATAAGTAGCTGGCTTCCAGTTTACAGACTGACTTCTACTTGGCATTTGTTCCCATGTGTGCCGGTGCTTCATAATCAGCTCATTGTTCATGGAGCTTGATTTGTTTTTGGATTTAGTTTTCAGGCTAATCATCAATTTGTAATATGTTGCATCACACAGACGTTCCTGAGTTCCTTTGCAGATCCTTTACCTGCAGGCTCTGTAAATGTGTATGCAATCTCAGAATATTTTTACGAATATAATATCTACAGATTATGATGTTTTTTTACAGATGTATTTACATAGGTAGATAAATTGATTGATAGATGGATAGTATATGTATTTTTTACATTTACAATTGAAGCATTGTGTCCCGTACGAGACACCAATGAGTTCATGTCCTTTAGCATCAATGTTAGTACAAACAGCTCCTATCAGCTCAGTGTTATTAGTTAATCTGTCCCTAACTGACATGCATAGTTGTTACAAAACTCAAACAGAACATATATTTGCTGGTTTTCTGGAATTTGTTCTTTGTATTTTTTGCTTAATTATATTACTAATTTGAATACTGATTATTTTTTTATTTGTAGCGTTCAGGTGAACAGAGTGATGACCTACCGGGATCTGGACAATGATCTTATGAAGTATTCAGCATTTCAAACTTTGGTGAGACTTTAATATAAAAATAAATCTGAAGTTATAAAACCATGTATTTTTTCCAATATTTATTTTGAGTAGTATATAGCATATTGAGAGTATATATTGAGATATATATGCGTTATATATGGTTTAAATTTGAGTCCTGTTAAGAGCTTTGTCTTCTCAACAACAGAAGCTGGATCATGTGGGTAATAAAGTTCATATACTGAAAACTGCATGTGTTTTAAACATTGATTTTAAAAATGAAAAAAATATTATAAATTGAAAGTATGTTTTAATATTTCTAGCTATCCACTTATTAACCCATGACATATGTTGCATCCCATTGGTTTGAATGGCACGATGCTAACTTTGTTAGCTTAGTAAGTATTCTTATGACCAACTCTATAAGGCAA
>JAYDZG010000011.1:17104626-17120656 GCA_034509265.1 Microcambeva bendego
TGTAACGTTACTGAAGATGCTGATGCTCTCTGTGAGGTCTTTGGATTCCCAAATAAAGCTGTTTTCATTATTTATTAGGATTTTAACATCATGTTTTACCAACTTTGGTATGTGTGTACATACACTACAAAAAGTTTGAGATATTTGGCATTTGATGGAAATTTATGGAAAATGTAGCAAATGATACGACAGTGTTGTTATATCATAAAAGTAGAATCATGCAGTGGTGATTTCCTTTCTCAAACAATTTAGTAAAACAAAAGCCAACAACACTGGTGGGTATAACCCATCCAAAAATCTCACTGTCTCAATAACTCGTCATGTACACTTGAGCATCAATTACAGACGACGCCTCATGCTGGTCACAAGTCGACTTATTGTCTGCTGAGGCGTGGCATCCCACTCTTCCTGACCGGCGGCCCTCGGGTCATTGAGGTTCTGAAGTACAGAGTTAGGAGCCTCTACATGCCGACTCGGCTGATCTCGTAGCTTTTCTAGGTCACTGTGATGATTTTACTCATTTTGTTATAAAATATTTTTTTTATATATATTTTTGTTTGCTTTTTACCACTTCAGTTCAAATCAATAAAATACACCCAAACTTTTGCACTGAACTGTATTCTTACAAGCTTATTTAACTAATCCCGTACATAAAACACATTTTACATTAATTCTAGTGAATATTTTGGCTGAATAGAAAGAACTTTGATTTGTTTGTATCGATTAGGCTTTAATTAGGCTTCACATGGTTTAACCTCAGGAGGTAAGGGCACATTTCCAGGGTGTATTTAAACACACAATTCCTCTGTGACTGATCTGAGACTTTAGAGAAACTGGTGAAACGGAGATGGATGAAAAGGTGCTGTGAGGATACACTGGACTTTATCATGCAATTAGTGTGTGTGTGTGTGTGTTTGTGTTTATAACCACATTAGTGTGTTTATAGTGTGTGTAAGTGGTGTGAAGTGTATTTCATCAGAACTGAAATGAGGCCTCGAGGGAGAGCTAATGGATGATGAGGTTTTATCTCTGCAGCACGACGATGTACATAAACACTCAGTTGACGCATCAAGGTTCAGGTCAGTCAGTGATGTTGTGTACTGTTCAGCATCAGCTCCGTCAAGCTCTTTATCATGAGATGATTATTCGGACATTACAATCGGAACAGTGTAAGCTGAGACTAAATAAAAAGAGTCATTTTACTATTCGTGAGAATTTCTTTGTAAATAATACATTCAAAAAATCAGGTTATATTCGATCTGACACATTTAATAGACTTTTGTGAACCAGAACTTTGAGTTTGTGTGACATGGCCGGAAACCTACCGACCACCCTGTTTTACATTCTATATATTAGACTGTGCAGGGGCAGTCACACCAGCACACTTATACCATTAGAAACTGTTGTTTCCTCTCCACTCAGGAATAATACTGCTTTTAATTTAAACAAATGAATCTTGAGTCAATAAAACGACTCAAGGTGTCCAGACTTTCACACATAACAGGACCAAGTGTGAGAATCTCTGTCTGAAAATACTTTCTCTGTGAAATACACTCCCAAGTGTCCACAGCAGCCTTCTCTCGGGTTTCAGGTCCAGCTCAACACCCCGATGCACTGGCACCCTAAACCAACCCAAATGAAAACAGACAAGAAAAAGTGTCCAAGGAAAGTGCACACACATGCATACAATCACACGTTTTAAGCCGTGAAATAAAATCCCACTATGTACAGACTATCAATTCGGGCCATGTGTTGGAGGTGAAGCATTCCAGAGGCGCCAAACTATTCCTGACGGAAACTTGATCTGCGTCTGTGTGTGAAGCCACGGCCACGCAGAGCAAGTTTAAAGTTGTTTACAGACCGTGGCATGACTTACAGGTACACGGGTACGATTTATCCCTCTCATCTCGCGGAGGGTCTGCAGGAAAAAAAACTGATAAGCCTGGAAAATGTCACAAGCCTCCCTCATCAACATTCTACAGTCTCCTTGATCAGACCAAGTTTTAATCAGTTGTACATAATCTTCTACATGAGTTTGAGGAGATGGTCTCATGGTGTAATGATTAGCACTCTGGCCTTTGAATCCAGTGATCCGAGCTCAAGTCTCGGTTAGACCTTGTGCTTTTGGGTCAATAATGTCTCTGTAATTGACCAGTGATTAAAATACAACACCAGCTTTCTTTCAAGCTTGGCCACAGCTTACCTTCTCACCGTTAAACATTCTTCTGGCCGTTGTGGCTGACTAAGTCTTTCTGACCACCGTGACCCAAAATTAATAATAGGAGCAGTTTTTAAACTTTAGAACTTTAAAATGTTGTTTTGTGATTTGAATTTAAGTTAATCAGATCATATCAGGTTCAGTTTTGACCTGAACAACAAGGTCCCACTGAGACCTGAACTTGAATGGCTGGATTCAAAGTCCAGAGTGCTAACCATCACACCATAGGACCATCCACACATGATAACACAAAACCTTGGCAACTATGGTTGATTTACAGGAACAGGATAACGGTTTATTTGTCTCATCTCGTTCAGGGTCTTCGGGAAATCTTTGATAACTGATGAGTCTTTAAAACGCCTTGCTGAGTAACATTCTGCTTTAAGCTGAGCTCACACAACATGCAGACACAATGTGATCAGTGATCCATGTTCACATCTTTGTGGGACTTTGTCATTCAGGTCAATATGGCTGACTAATCAAAACACTTACATTAGAATCCCATAACAACAAAGTTAAAGATGTTAAACCTTCCCCAAAATGTTGCAGCAGTTTATTTCAAACTGCTCCTAATCATGTAGCCACAATGACCGGACGTTTGCTCTGTAAAGTTTATGGAAGGGCCTATGGAAGATTTATATAATTTATTTATTACACCTGTTACTAACTGTATTAAAACACAAGAATGAATTCAAAAATTAAAAAGGTTGTCTGGTCCATTCCACACGTCAAAAAAAGAAAAGAATATTTTTCCATCAATACAAATGTGTGTAGACTTTTAACTTCAGCTGTAAGTGTGTATGTATAAATATCTGTGATTAAGTGCCGGGCATCTGAGAGAACGACGACCTGTTCCACACTGCGATGTCCTTGACTGCCGGGGTGTAACATACAACCCCTGTTTAAAGAACAAAGATACAGTAACCAGAACCACTTGCTGTAAAGGATAGCCACATGTTAGCTTGCTTGTTCTCATTTTAACAGGTTCCATTACATTTCTGCATCTGTGGGAAAGAACTCACTTGTCTTGTTTGGTCTCGTTCTCCCACAGACGTCATCGTTCTTCTGCAGTTTTCATCATTCATCTTTATCTGTGCATCTGTCATGGATGTGCACTGTATTAGTGCTCTCGTTTCATCTGTCTCTCTTCATCACGGCCTTCTACACCTGAATATACATCTCTCCTGTCTGTCTTTCTCTCTGTCTCTCTCTCTGTCTCTCTCTCTCTCTATACATCTCTCATTGCCTCTCTCTTTATCTTTATTTACACTTGTTTAATGCCGAATCAGTGCAGCTGGAGATTGTTAAACTTAGAGTGTTTAAGAAAAAAGCTCTTTTATAATTCTGACTTTCATGTGCTAGCATGCAAACGTACAAAAAGACCCAAACACACAGGGACTCTTTAATTTTTTTTCTTTTATTCGTACGATTTTCTAAAGTGTGGGAAAGACACTAATTGGGCGAGAGGGTCCAGATGTGTGCGTTTATGGGATTGTGCGTGTATTAGTTTCATTTGCAGTGGAAGTGTATCCAGCACATGCGAGTACAACTCTCGACATTAAACAGAGACCCAAAAACTCACGGCCCGTGATTTTACTGAAAAGTCCCAATCAGTCCACATTTCATCATCTGTGATAATTTTGGTTAATTTTGTTTGGAAACACTGACATGTAGGTGTGGATACAACCAACGCACCCACCACACAAACAAGTTAAGATTCATTTAACCAAAGTGGGAAGGTAGGCATGCCTGAATCTGTTGTGAAGCTTTTCATCCATCCATCTATCCAACATTATATTATTATTATATAACATACAGTCGATAGATTGGTACGTACATAGTTAACCCAGCTACATACCTCCGCTTCCCCCTCAGTATATAACAGTATATAAGCAGTGTCATGGTCTTCTGTGAGCAATGTATGAGAAAGTCCAGCAACACAATCATCTAAACCCACAACTTCCTGATTCACAAGCCACGGGCAACCGACCATCGAGATTCCACCATCGTCTGTTGTGGTTCTTCCTTTACACACTGTATAAAGAGTTCAGATCTCAACAGGGTTTTGTTCACTGCTGTGACACACTCAGATTATCACTGGAGAGGATAATGACCAGCAGTCGCTGAGTAAAGTGACCAAAACAATGTGATTCCAAAGAAAACATGTGAATCAGAATCCAGTCAAAGTTCATGCTGTGCAGTTTAGACTCAGCTGTGTTACTCAAAGACCCAAACAATGACTCTTTTGAGAACTGACTATTAAAAAGAAGTGCTGGTTTCTGATCATGTGCTAATGCCTCAGCACAGTTAAAAGGAGTTTGATGTGAATAAAAAGCTTAAAGAATAAAAGCAATTGAAAACTGATTTGTTAAAAACATTTTTGTTTTTATTTATATGTTTCATTGAGCCTAAAATAATGTCGCTGAGCTGAAATGACTCTGTATACGACAGAACATATTTCTGCTCCTCATTCTCTGGTGATTCATCTACTGCTGTTTGAGGATGAGGAGTGTTGTGTACAGATTATGATAACAGAACCTGGGCAGAATCATGTCATGTTATGGGGGGGGGGTGTTCAGAGATAAAGGTGAGACAAACCGAGAGATGATGAGGATGACCATGTAAGGTTGGTAAGAGAGAATTCCACATGATGGAGGTTGTCTTATCTTTATGAGGTGACCTGTCACAATCTTTGCTCACAATATGTGAGCGAAGTACATTTTACAATGAATTTTTTTAATGTTCAAATAGTTTAAAGCGTCTTGCTAATGAAACTCTGCACAACTAACAGAGAGATAATGTCAGATCATGAAACAAAACATAAAACCAATAAATTTATTAACTAAGTATATTTCAACATGAACGAGGGTCGAATCTCGGCTCTTCTACCAGTAGGTTGGGCGGTCTTCTGTCATCTAGATGTAGATGAGAAAAAGACCTAATAAAGTAGGTTGACTCTACAAACAATTTGTGGGAACCTTATTAGCAAACTGAGTGAAATCTCGAAAAAATTCCCTCTGTTCTCAAACCCAGAGCGTGAGTGTGTCACCTGCATAAAGCACAAAAAAATGAAACGAAATGTTTCATGAGCCACAAAGAAGTGAGCGCATGTGTGAGCAATGATTAGATGTGAATTAACTAAAGCTGAGACAGAACTGAGAAACAAGATGGAAATGTTTAATGGTGGGCGACACTTTGACCTCGTTTGCATCTGCTTGTTTCAAGTGTTTGGATTAAAACCAGATTGTCCTTATAAACATGCAGGTGAAAATGCACCTGTTTACACCACTGCTGCTGTTACGAAGCACATAAAGCCAGATGTGGTACAGGTGTAAGTACACGTGCCTCATCAAGCTTCATATAAAAAATAAAGCAAAACAGAAATACAGTCACACATCCTAAACTGGGTCCAGTCCAATGCAGGCAACAGATGCTCACACACAATTTTCACTGGATTTAATGGGCCTGGCTGCATGTGTTTTGACTTTTAGCAGGAAACCGGAACACCCGGAGAAAACCAACACAGATACAGGAAAAAGTCTACACACAGAAAGGACGGGGAACGAACCCCAGGCCAACGGTGCCAACGGTGCCCACTGTGCTGGTCAATGATCCAATATACAAAGTGAACTTGAAACAGGTTTGGATCAAACTTTAAAAAAACTGTAAACCCCTGAGCAGAATGTGAACTCTGTTCACTATATTCCTGATATTCACACCCACGTGACCCTGAACAGGATAAAGTGGCGCATTACATTAAATGAGATTAAATGAACTCCATCCTTTCTGCCCCCAATTCCCCTTCTGCGTGTTCTTCAGTAGATGCTGGAAAAAATGCAAGAAAGAAAGTAACTCACACGGACATGAGAAGAAAAACAAAACTCCCTACAGAAGCAACCAGAAGTAGGAATGAAACTCAGGACCATATGAAGTGTGCGAGTGGCTCACAGCTGGGAGAGCTGATTCTTTATAGTTATCACGTATCCAGAAGAAAATCTTTTCACTTCACATCTGATTTGTTTTCCAAATAGAAAGTCATTGAGTTATGATCAGAAACACACCAGCTCTTTCATAATCCTTCCATCCCTCATAAATCATACAAATAATAATCAAAAGCATTGAGACGGAGATCTGATTTCATTGATGTCATATCTCTGTGCTAGCGATGCAGAAATATATCGGGGCGTTACCCGCATCAGTTCTGCGTCTCTGGATTCCGTCACTCACTGGATCGACATGCTCGCTGATTAAAAGTTAAACATAATAAACGTCTCTGTGACCAGTGACCGAGCATCAGATAAAGCACATATCACCTCTGATAGAGCTCGACACACTTCGTACCTGGATGTGTGGACACTACCTGACATGACCTGTATAATCGGGTCGTGCTTGGTGTTACCGGACAAGAACCTGAAGACGTCGTCTGTGATTTATGAAGCTACGTCTGCGCTGGAATCTCATGAGCTGATGTGTGACTCACAAACATACAGTATAATACTGAAGTCGAACACTGAGCCTGCACACCCAGAGGAACCACTGAATACAGGATTATATGTGAGATGCTAGAATCAAACTCTATTTAAGTGACCGAGAGTCGGCTCCGACTAATCATCATCATCATCATCATCATCATCATCATCATCATGTTATATACATTCTGTATTTTTAGTAATTATAAGAAAATAATCTTTATATAAAACAAAAATGAATTAATTAATAATGTAAGAATGAAAAAATATAAAACATTAAAGAATTATAAATAAAAAACTGATATTAAAATGATTTAAATATTGATAATAATTATTAATAAAAACATTTAATTGTTTAGATTAAAAATTATACATAACATTTTATAAATGAAAAGCAATGTAAATTAATACAAATGTATACAAATGTATTAATTATTTAATAATAATATATAAATTATTATATATATATAAAAAAACAATAACAACACCTCCACCCTGACTGAGGAGAGCTGTGACTAAAACATGTACAGGATATTGAATAAAACCGACTGATTATGAAGTAAACTTTTATGACTGTGATATGAGTGTTGGACAGCTTTGCTACTTAAATAAATGATATTATTTTTAGGTTTGTTGAATTTTGAAATAACTCATTGTCATGAGGCCATCTGAAACAGTGAATGTTTGTGTGTGTGTGTGTGTGTGTGTGTGTGTGTGTGTGTGTGTGTGTGTGTGTGTGTGTGTGTGTGTGTGTGTGTGCGTGCGTGTGTGTGTGTGCAGTGAGCCACAAAGCATGACTGCCAGTGATTTGCACTGAGGACATCCCTGCTCACTGCCACCTTTCATTCTCCGTGTAAATAAGTCAGACTCGGTTAGGGAGGGAAAAGGAAATGATTGAAAGAAAACTGGGATGAATTGGAGAGCAGTAAAGTGCTAGCAAGTGGAACAGAATTGAGTGGAAAAACGAGTTACTGTAGCACAGGAGTGTGATAAGTATTTTAGGTGGATAAAAGTACATTTGATCATTACACAGTGATGTGAGAGAAATGTCCTACAACTCCATATCAGAAAAAAACTTTGACATCACATTTTTAAAACTACACTATTACTTAGGTTTTAAGTTTTTTATTAGCCCAAACTTGCCCCAGCCCATGTCCCAAATGGGCCTGCAGGCTTAAAATGCCTGGATGGAGGTACATTATACAGTATAGTAATAAAAGAAATAAGTTCACCAGAAACAGCACGTGGGTTCATACTGTCTGCAATAAAATAAATGTCAGATTCTTACATTGTGTGCACCTTTCTTTCTTTACAGGAAAGGTCCCATTGGTACTGTTATATGATGCCACTGCTACAAGAAGTCAGTTTGAGACGTTTTTTCCCTCCTAGATGTTCCACGGTCTGCTGTGAGTGGTATTAAAAAAGTGGAAGCATTAAGGAACAACAGCAGCTCAGACACAGTGAGGGACTGATGAATGCAGCACAATCCAGAATGAAGAAACTCCTCATGATTGCACATCCCATCCCCTATCAACAGCCTACCAGTCATACGGCTAAAGCAACACTGGACTTGCTTTGTTGTAAATCTTTGAATATCCTTAAGAAACCCTGACAAAGATTGGTCTTAAAAATATATGGACACCTGTACAACGTGTAAGACGTTTTATAATGTTCATTGGGCATTAATATATAGTCCCACCTCACATTTGCAACCATAAGAGCTTCTGTTGTTTTGGAAAGGCCTTCCATGAAAATTGTAGTCGTCACTAATTCTCAGTTTTTAATTTAAATATTTAATTGAAATTTTAATTTTAATTAATTTTAATTCTCCCCATAGTTGTTTAATAGACAGAGCCTGGAGTTTTTTTTCCACATCGTCAAATTTGTCCCCCACAATGTGCAGAGCTTATAACTGATTTTGCAGGCACCTACAGTACTGTGACAGTGTATGGTCTAAGCAACTAAGGGTTAAGGGCCCAACAGTGGCAACCTGGCAATAGTTGGACTTGAATCAGTGACCTTTTGATTACTAACTCAACAACTATAATTATGAGACTTGTCCATAAAATGCATAAGACCTTTCTGCGTCAATAGAAATGACCTTTGTTCTCATTAAGCAGAGCTGTGAGGTATCAAAGCTGCATTAAGATGAAGAGTATAATCTTAGCTCTTAGCACTGTAACAGAGGGCTGCTTGGCCAGGCTGGTGTACTGTTTGATTTGTTGTTAGGACTAGAGCAGCAGGATAGAGATGCTTCCAGGCTTTTCCCAGCATGCCTGTGGAGAGTGATACTTCCTCTGTCATCTCAGACTTGTGGTGAAGCTGTGCCAGCAAAAGCAGACAACACCCCACCGTTTACCGTGACCAACACTACCCACCGTGCAATTCCACAGAAACACACAGTTCATGCGCTAGCCTCTTTGTGTAGAGTCGGCTTCTGTATACTGAGAATGCTCAGTGTCTGGGTATAGAGCCACTAAATTAATTTTAGAATTATGATAGTATACATAGGATATGTGAAAATCACCAGTTGATGCACTACAGGACCTCATCAGTATCTATCTGCATTAAGAAATAAACAAGCCTGTTGGAAGCAAAAAAAAAAACATTGATATGGTGGAATACTAAAAACCACTTAATGGCTTTTGTCTAGTTTTATGTGGATATTACAAGAATAATTTTACCCACGCTTTGTGTAACATGGAAGCGTGTTTAGGATTATTCTCTTGATAATCTCTTGCTGTTTTGACACCTGTTTATCCAGGCTTGGGACTGGCTTTTCAATGCCCTGGCTTATGCATTGTACCAATAGGACAATTCCTATAGAGAAAACATGCAAACGGTGACAACTGACCGTGCCGGCCGAAAAAATAGCTTAAACAGTTTAGAATTGTCAATTTATCAAGAATGTTTTAAATCTGATTTGATAATTTGTGACACTCTATAAACAAAGATTTTGTTCTACAAATGGTCTATTAAATCTGGTTTTGCATTTTTAACATTTGATCTAGCTGTTTAAAAGATTTAAGGAAATATGATGAGTTTTTATTTGGCTCCTGGTACAATTCTTTACAATTCAAACCCTGAGAGCTATTGACAAGAACCCCCCCTCCCTGTATTATTAAGGAAATAGGAGCACTGCAGTGATTGTCTTTAATCAGTCAGAAGCTTTAGTGGTCATCACACATTAGAAACTTTTTCAACCAATTGGAGTAGAACATGGTTCTCATTTTTTATCAGAAAGATTAAGGCTTATAGATCTATTACTATTATTATTATTATTATTATTATTATTATTATTATTATTATTATTATTATTATTATTTTATTAAATGTGTACTGTGATTTCGCTTTCCTGAGTTATCTGGTGTAAAGCTGTAAATACCTGTTGCCGGTTGGAGTAGTATGATGGTAATGACTGTGTGCTTCTGTAGGCTCTCGTGAAGAGCTGTAGATTCTCTGGTTGATTGTGATTAGAAGGAAGAAACACAGAGACAAGGGTTTCAGCTTCTTAAGCCCTGATGACTGATGTCAATTAGGCACTGATTGGAGTTTTGGTGTGTGTGTGTGTGTGTGTGCTTGAGAGACAAAAAGAAAGAAACAGATGGTCAGTGGTTATTTCTTTGTGCTTACATGTATGCGAGGGTCCACACTTTAAAATGTTTAAATAACATTAATTTCCTGTTGTCATCTTCCTTTGTGATGCTTTTGCGTGACCATTTTAATGCCATCAGCAAAAAAATCATCACATGAACATCTTCGTTTGCTTCAACTTTTTTCTCATTTGGCTGCTGCTGTTGATTTGGTAATCTGACTACATGTTTTTGTCCTGTGGGAGGAAACCGGAGCTCATGGAGAATACCCATGATCAATTTAGGACCTTCTTTCTGTGAGGTGACAGTCCTAATACATCTCACCAACATGTTCGGTGATGACCAGATTATCAGTGTTATTCACTTTACCTGTCAGTGGTCATAATGTTAAGCTTGGTCTGTGTAAATTGTATGAAAGTGTAACCCACTCCCGCCCCCCTTAAAGCTTCTTTAAATGATCCAAAGATGAATATATTTACATACAGTGCTTTGAAAAAGTATTTGCCCCTTTGAGATTCCTTACACTAAGAATTAAGAAGACAAAGATAATCTGAGTAAATACAAAAGGCATTTTAATGATGATTTTATTCATTAAGGGAAAAGCTATCCTAAACAACCTGGCACTGTGTGAAAAAGTAATTGCCCCCCATGAATTAACTAGGATTAACCACAATTCTGAGAAAGCTGTATTCAATTTCACTAGCCACACCCAGACCTGATTACTGTCAGACCTGCAGAATCTAGAGGTTAAGAGATCTCAGTACGCCCTGATCTAAAGAAATTCAAGAACAGATGAGAAGTCATTGGCATCTATCAGTCAAAGGTTACAAAGCCCTTCTTAAGGTTTTGGGACTCCAGCAAACAACAGTGTGATTATCCACAAATGGAGAAAACATGGAACTGTAGTGAATCTTCCAAGGCATGGATGGCCTACAAAAATTACTCTAAGAGCTCATTGACAACTCATCCAGGAGGCCATAAAGAACCCAGAACAACATCTAAAGCACCTGTAGGCCTCACTTACCTCAGGTAAGGTCAGTGTTCATGATTCTACAATAAGAAAGAGACTGCACAAAAATGGTTTCCATGAGAGAGTTCAAGACGAAAAATACTGCTGACCAAAAAGAACACAAGGGCTCATCTCACATTTGCCAAAAAACATCTTGATAATACTCAAGACTTTTGGGAAAATATTTTGTGGACTGACGAGACACTGTTGGAACTTTTTGGAATGTGTGCGTCCAGTTAAATGTGGTGTAAAACTAACAGCATTTCAGAAAAAGAACATCATACCGACAGTCAAACATGGTGGTGATAGTGTGATGATCTGGGGCTGCTGTGCTGCTTCAGGACCTGGAAGACTTGCTGTAATTGATGGAACCATGAATTCTGCTCTCTACCAAAAAATCCCGTAGGAAAATGTCTGGCCATCAGTTCGTGAGCATACTTGGGTTCTGCAGCAGGACAATGATCCAAAGGACGACCTCTGTATGGCTGAAAAAACCAAAATGAAGTAAAAGTCTGTGCTGTGGCATTACCTTGAACTGGCTGTTCATGCTCAAAAACCGTCCACTGTGACTGACATATAACAATTCTGCAATGAAGAGTGGGTTGAAATTCCTCCACAAAGATGTGAAAGACTCCTTGCACATTATCCCAAACGCTTGATTGCAGTTGTTGCTGCCAAGGGTGGCACAACCAATTATTAGGTTCAGGGGACATTTACTTTTTCACATAGGGTCAAGTTGGATTTGATAGCTTTTTCCCCTTAATAAATGAAATCATTATTGACAAACGGCATTTTGTATTTAATTGGGTTATTTTTGTCTGATATTCAAATTTGTTTGATAATCTGAAACATTTAACTTTGACAAATGTGCAATAATTATATATATATGCACACACACACACACACACACACACACACACACACACACACACACAATCTTGACTGTCTTACACTGCTCACAAAATTAATTTAGAAACGTTTAATTTGGATAAAATTATGTTTTAATAAATACTGTAAAACTAGATTCACAGTATTATGAAGTGGTTTATTAAAACTTAAATTTTTATCCAGATACAATCCAAGCACCTGAGGATCAGGGCCTTGTTTAGGAGCCCAAACCTGACAGTAGAGCAGCTCGGGCAGGACTTTAATCACTGAACTACCACTGCCCTAAATGATCCTGTCATGCAGTGGGTCTTTTTACTTATGGAATCTCAAAAAAGTTTCTGCTTGTGGATAGGAGTCTGAGCACAAGTTTGTGAACCCTTGCCTTATACCATGTCGGTGTGCATATCTGTTCATCCATGCTAGCAGGCATGCGTTTGTGTTTGAAAGATGGAGTCCTCACCTGAGCTACCAATGCCATAATCACAGCTTTGATTACAGGCAGGGTGCAGTGAGAACAGTGCTCTATCACCCTCTTAGTTCATCCCTTCGTACCTCTTCCCTTCACATCTTTTCCTGCAGCGCTGTGCCTTTTCTCCTCCTCCCATCCTCTCTCTCCCACCCGTGGCCCTGTGCTTGCTCTTCCACTAACCCCTGTGTTCGCAAATCACTTCTTCCCGTGTCAGCAGGTAAATTGTTTTGTCCTCCCATTCCCTGCTTTCATTACTTTGTGTAAATTAAGCGATATGTCGTCCACCGGTGCGAGCCACGGCTCTCGGTGCCGCCACGCCAAAACCATGAGATTTGGCATAATAAATGAAGACAAACTGGCGCCGGCACTGCTCCTTCTCTGTGCCGACTCGCTTTCATTATTCGCTTAACTTGCCGGAGAAAATGACTTAACCCTGACCCACACATTACGTCCCACATTCACTCCAGATAAAAGCCTTTTTACAGCAGGCCCCCCACAATTTATATTCCACCAAGGAGGCTGCTTCTCTCTGTCACATTTCCAATCTCGGGCACCCTCAACACACGTCATTAAACTTGTCATGCCTTCCTGTATTTGTCCATCAGTCCTTCCTTTTACATAAAAGCTGGCAGCATTATTCTTAGCTTTGATGGCGCCAACTCATTTTTCCCCTACGGAATGTTTGATTGGAAGAAATATAGCCCAGCCGCTTGCCCTATCTCCTCTTCTCTCTCTGCTCCTGGAATCATGTGCTTGATGAAATAGTGTTCCCCCAGCAAGAATAATAAAAACAGACTTGTGCATTACGGGCCGCTCTCAATCTGCCAGACTGGGCCACGCCGAAGCGAGAAGAAGCTGACCGAGTTTTATAGTTATATGGGCAGATAAATGGAAAGTGGTGAGCAGCCTGGGTGGAGGCCATAGCCGAGCTCACTGCAGGGTGAAGGCAGGGCCATCATGGCCTGGGTGAGTGCTCACACACAGTTTTAGAGAAATGGGATTCTCCATCATGTTCTTATGAGCTTTTCCGTAGGTTTATACCCCTCTTTCTGGAGGTAAGCAAGCCTTAACCCTCATATTCTGTTGGTTCTTAGACACAGCTGCTATGATTTATTGCCAATATGTTGAAGTACAAAGTAATAAATACAGAAAAATTGCACATAATTACCATAATTACAGCAAAATAGCAATCAGTGTAGAACAAATATACCTGCTGATATACAAACAGACAAACAAGCGAGGCATTTTTGTAATTTTAGGTTCGAGGGGAGTAGTAGTTATTTAACATGTGCTTGTAGTCCGGATTTAGCACCATCTGATCTCTACCTTTTTAGAAGCACAAATCAGCTTTAAGAGGAAGAAGATTTTCATGATCTGTGATGGACTGGTGCCCCATCCAGGGTCCATCCATCACTCCAACGCGACCCTGATTAGGATAAGCGGTTAAAGAAAATGAACTGAACTGAAGATGTGTTGATAATGTGAAAACAGCGGTGCTACATGCTCAAACAAAATCATTTTTGTATCTGCATTAAAATGACACAATGCTGTGAATAATGCATCACGACTGTAAAAAATCCATTGTTTCTGAATAGTGTTAAACAGTGCATAAACGAGAACTTTTTGAACAACATGTTAAAGTCATTAAAACATTATTAGTTTACTGTTTGGTCACTTTTGTCTTACAGGGTTGATGACAATAATCAGATTCTGGTGAAATGAGTAACTATCATTTCTGTTGTGAATAAAACAGTGAACTGCATTAATGTGAACTTTTTCTTTAGTTTAGTTTCATGTATTTCATTTACACATTTGCTTTATTTTGATGTTACACTGTACACTGTAATTTGTCTGAAAACTAACCGTAGCAGTGTAACAAAATAGCAGCAAAAAATGAAAATAGAAAGAACAACTGAAAAAAGTACTGCTCCATTTCATACAGTATGAAAGTTTCGCAAGGTCATTGCCATCACGTCGCCTGACAATACCTGCATACAAAAATGTTGCCTTGTTTTACAAGTCATGACACGCTGGCTCTTAAAATGATCATTATTACCATACAAATAGACAGATCTATTTAACAAGCAGCTTTTTATCGCATACCATTCTTTAGTGTTGTGCCAGGAGAGGGGCTGAACGCACCCCCTCCTTCTTGCTGGGAAAACGTCTTAGCCTCGATAAAGGCTCGGAGCAATAGATGGAGCAAGGCTGACATCTTCTTAAGAGATGATAGGAGAGCCAAATCAAATAGGATGGAGCAGTCACTCTCAGTGCAGATAGGTAGTTCATTTCACTGGTTCTGTGTTGGCATCCCCAGTGACTCCCTGCCCGGGGAAGATAGCTTACTTGGACTTCATTCATTATTCCATTCTCGGTCCTTTCAGCGCTTCTAAACGTTTTCTTTTGTTCTAAGCTGAGATGTATTTCCTCACTTTGATGAGAATCTCGAAATTTGGGTTTCCAGACCGATGTGCATTATCACCCACTTCTTTTTTTATGTACGAAAGTGAAGTAAAAATCAATTACATTTTGTGAGACATAATTGAGTGCAAATGAATAAGTTGAGTTTTGTCTTCTGAAACAATGGATCCTTGGTTATCCTCATTAAATGTTTTTCTTGCCCCTTGGGGTAGGATGTGTGGCAGGATTTTAAAATACTTTCCGGGCAATAACTTTGTTAGTTGAGAAACTTCCAAAGCACTCATAGGCCTCTTCACCATAGGCCCGATAGTCATGTTCCTCTCCTCCTCTGATAGAAGCTTCTGAACTAAATTACACAAAATTTTCATCTGAGGGTTTGAGTTAAATTCAATCATTTACTATTTCTTTTTTTGTCGCCACAGCAAATATCTGCATTATTGACTTGGCATAGTTTTTTTTTACACTGGGTGCCCTTCCTCACCCAACCCTCCCCATTCATCTGGGCTTTGGACCAGCACTACAATACACTGCTTTTTGCATACTAATGGCTTAGTACCTATCAGACAGTTCAACGTCTCCAATTGACCTGGCTGTATGTTTCTGGACTATGGGAGGAAAGCGGAGCTCCCGGAGGAAACCCACAGAGACACTGGGACAACATGCTGGACATAGACAGGACATGGATCGCCCGTCTGTGAGCTGAACACTGGACCTTCTTGTTGTGAGGTGACAGTACTACCCACTGAGGCACTGTGCTGCCAAATAGAATCTCCTGAATTGAATTAATTATAAAGTTTGGTTTGTTCACTGTTATTTACATTTATTCCCTCAGGTGTATACCAGATCATTTCAGACCATGAACGTTCTGAAGCCATCGCAAGTTCTCTCTGGGTCTGTGTGGGTTTTCTTCAGGTGCTCCGGTTTCCTCCCACAGTCCAGAAACATGCAGTCAAGTTAATTAAA